>JAMYXO010005100.1:10000-15000 GCA_033310375.1 Conus canariensis | reverse complement strand
CGTTTGGGGCTCAAAACGCAGCCTTAAAAGAGGGCAGAACACGATGGTGTACAAGTGAGACTTTTGTTGTGCGTGCTTTCCATTCGGTGTTTGGTTGCTGTTTTTTTTCCAGAGGCCTGCGTGTCGGAAGAGTGGTGTAGTGGGAACTGTGAAGTGTCTTAGATGCTGTGATGTGTGTTTGACTGGTTGGTTGCTGTGGTTTGGCGCCGGGAGCAATTTCGTTTTCCATCGATGTTGATAAGGTGATCGTTTCTTCTCTTTCCTTCCTCCCATTTCCATGTTGTTTCAAATTTTTTTTATTCTTTGTCTCTTTGATGTTCTTTTTTGAAAAGAATTCCCGTCTTTGTGGTGAAAATGTGTAGTTTTCGTAAATGCACTGTAAACCGCCAATATATTGTCAGTGTTTTATTTGAGCACAGTATAAGGGCTAGGGCTTGTTGTTGGTCGTTCGTTCTGATGAAAAAAGCATTCTGTTTTATTTGTTTATTGATTAAAAGTTATCTAAACCAAAAGAGGGGGTTGAGAGCATCCCTAACCTTGGTTGTAGCTGGCAGCTCAGCTTCACAATCTTGTGGGTTATCACAAGAAAGGTGAGGCGACCAAGAGCGTGCCTGGCTATTTTTGAAACAGCTTTTGTTTAAAGAACCCCGTCAGAAGAGATGGGTGCTCTCCCTGGATTTGGGAATGTCAACTGTCCTCGGCTCAGTGCTGTCGATGCTGATTGTCGAAGAGGAAGCTGCTGAACTTGGGGGGGGCCTGGTGGGGAACCCCTGCTTTATTCAAACTGATCTGTGGTCGGAATAAGTTGGGTGATTCTGTCGACTGTATGCTGGTACGAGTTACCGCATGCTTTGAGGCAGAGAAGGGAATGGGCGCATTGCTGGTTGGTCTTCCGGTGCCACTGCAGTGGTTTTTACTCCTACGCAGTTAGTTCCAGCTTTTTAAACTTGCAGCCACGCCTTTGTTCTGCCCTACTGAGACCGGCAGTCTTCTTCTTCTTCTTCTTCTTCTTCTTCTTCTTCTCTTCTTCTTTTCTTTTCTTCTTTTCTCTCCTCCTCCCCCTCCTCCTCCTCCTCTTCTTTTTCTTCTTCTTTTTCTACCTCCTCCTCTTCCCCCCCCTCCTTCTCCCCCTCCTTCCTCCTCTCTTCTTTTCTTTTCTTCTTCTTCTTCTTCTTCTTCTTCTTTTTCTACCTCCTCCTCTTCCTCCCCTCCTTCTCCTCCTCCTCTTTTCTTCTTCTTCTTCTTCTTCTTCTTTTCTTCTTCTTCTTTTCTTCTTCTTCTCCTCTCCTATCCCCCCCTCCTTCTCCTCCTCCTCTTTCTTCTTCTTTTCTACCCCTCTCTTCCTCCCCCTCCTCCTCCCTCTTCTTCTTCTTCTTCTTCTTCTTTTCTTCTTCTTCTTTTTTTTTACCCCCTCCTCTTCCTCCCCCTCCTCCTCCTCCCTCTTCTTCTTCTTCTTCTTCTTCTTCTTCTTCTTCTTTTCTTCTTCTTCTTCTTTTTTCTTCCTCCTCCCGTCTCCTCCCCCCTCCCCCTCTTCCACTTCCTCTTCTCTTCCTCCTCCTTTTTCCCTCTTCTTCTTCTTCTTCTTCTTCTTCTTCTTCTTCTTCTTCTTCTTCTTCTTCCTTTTCTTCTTCTTCTCCTCTTCTTCTTCTTCTTCTTCTTCTTCTTCTTCTTCTTCTTCTTCTTCTTCTTCTCTTCTTCTTCTTCTTCTTCCTCCTCCCCCTCCTCTTCTTCTTCTTCTTCTTCGTCTTATTCTTCTTCTTCTTCTTCTTCTTCTTCTTCTTCTTCTTCTTCTTCTTCTTCCCTAACTCCGTGGGAAGTCACTGGGGCACCACACTGAAGAGAAGTTGTTGTGTAGAGTGAGCAGTAACTATGAAGCCTTGGTCAGGCATCGCGGCACAGGAGCCACTGCATTGCTGCCCAGTCACGTCGGTGTCCTTTCATTGGAAGCTCTTCTGATCCGAAATACCGGTGGCACCACGTAATGAACCCCCCAATGACAACGAGTCATGCCAGGTTGACAACAAGTCGTGTTAGGTTGACAACAAGTCGTGCTAGGTTGACAACAAGTATGGCTAGGTTGACAACATGTAGTGCTAGGTTGACAACAAGTAGTGCTAGGTTGACAACAAATATTGCTAGGTTGACAACAAGTGTTGCTAGGTTGACAACAAGTAGTGCTAGGTTGACAACAAGTAGTGCTAGGTTGACAACAAGTTGCGCTAGGTTGCGGGCGAGTGCAAGTTAGCGTTCTACACCGGAGGGCGCCAGCACATCCGTTCAAAGACAGTCCCCATAAACTTCGATCGAAAAATTAACTTATGGTCAGAAAGTTTATTTTCTCAGCTCCACAGACGCTGCTAAAAAATTACAAAGCATAGGTAGTAAGGCTGTTAAGTTGGCACTTGGTGTGCCAGTACACAACAAATACGCTCAAAACATACAGAGCAGCTAATCTGTTAACTCTTGAGGACCAACGGAAGTTGGCCACCGCAAAGTATGTGACTAGATTTTCTTTCAGTTTCTAATTCAGTGACAAATGACATTTTTCTTGACTCAAAACAGGATTTCCCGAAGAGAGCGCAACACATTTCATATCTTAACCTATTAGAAACTTTACAGATGATCTTTTTAAGAGTTGTGATATTGATATAACATCAATTTCAAGTAGTCCCATAACACCCATTATTCCTCAATGGGAGCATATTTCTGCTAGATTTGATACAGATTATACAATCTAAAAAAAAAGAGGATAACATCAATCTTATATCCGTTGAAGCAAAAGAACATCTAGGAAAAATAAGTATCCGAATCATTTAAAGATTTTTACAGATGGTTCAGTTTTGGAATCATACACAGAGGCTGGATTTGCTATTCCTGCTTTAAAGATAAGAAAGTCATTTTGTCCAGGAAAAGGTTTTTCTGTATTTACTGCGAACTATATTTCAATTCTTATGGCCTTATCCTTCATAGCTGAAATTGATATTGCGATTTATAGCATTTTACTTTGTGTTGACTCAAAATCTGTTCTTTACAGTCTGCAAAAAATGGAATGCAAACGTTCGAAAAGACTTGATATTTGACGTAAAATACTTAATGCATTCAATTATTATGTAAAGGTATTAATGTAGAACTTTGTTGGATTCCATCTCACTGTGGTATTTGGGGGAATGAAATGGCTGATAGATCAGCGAAAGAAGGAGCTATTAGAAAATATCCTGACAGTACACTAAAACTAGAAAAACATGAAATAAATTCGATGTTAGAAAGTAGTACAATGACAGAAAAGCTCCCTTCAAAGTCAAAAATATTACCGTGTTCAAGATCCTTATCTAGTCTCATTTACAAAATTCGATTAAATTCATGGAAGACAAAATTTTCAAAAAATGTAGAATGTGCTTGTGGTCATCCAATATCAATTGAACATATTCTTTTTGATTGCCCATTGCTATCCCTGTTTATACAACATATCTGGGATAGATGTAGCAAAAATGGGATCTTTAAATGATATAATCTACAGCGAAGAAATAATACAAATTGCATCAGTTTTATCCAGCACTTTACTTGCAAATTTATTGTAAATATTAAGTTATTTATAGTTATTGTATCAATGTTCATATGTAGCCTTTCACACATGAGTGCATATTCACACTATCTCACACGCACGCACACACACACACACACACACACACACACACACACACACACACACACACACACACACACACACAACACCACACCACACACACACGCACACACACGCACACACATGCATACGCACAGTACACATACACAAACACGCACACACATACACACACACACACACACATACACACTCACACCACACACACACACACACACACACACACACACACACACACACACACACACACACACACACACACACACACGCACGCACGCAAACACAGACACAAACTCTTACACAGCCCGTTTTAATTTGCTAGTTTTTTTGTGGATTGGTCCATTTTTAGTCTAATATCACCATTGTTGTGAACAGACGTTAAATTAAATCAATCAATCAATCAAGCAGTACCCATAAAATAGATGAAACTTGCATGACCAAACACGTTTTTACACACACACACACACACACACACACACACACGCACACACACGCACACACACACACACACACACACACACACACACACACACACGCGCGCGGCGCGCGCGCGTGCATGCGCGTGTGCGTGTGTGTGTTTTTCAATCGTCCGCGCGAGTTCACCAAACATTCCCATTCCTCGAACAGACGACGAAAACGTCTCCCCTGCAACGCTATCACGCCAGTGCCTTGAGATACAGTCCGTGTCTCACCCACCCTCACCCGCCTACCCACCTACCCTCTAGCCTACCCTTCACTACCCCACCCGCAACCCCTCTTTTCCTTCCTCCGCCCACCCCGATTACCGACCCTGTTGTCAAGTTCCCAACCCGCGACCGCTTCGCTTGGAAACTACAAACGCCCCCCCTACACGCATGCGCGACGAACAAACCAGCAAGCAAGCTGGCAAGCAAGCAAGCGAGCGATCAACCAAGCAATAGATCGAACACGTTTCGAGGCGGCAACTCCAACAACAACTAACTACCCGGTCTGGAAAGGCCAGGGTATATATTACACCCCGCAACGACCGGCTATCGTGGTGGAATATCGGACTTGCTATTATTACCGCTACTACTACACGTACACGCTTGGCGAGTGTCGAGTGTGTGTGTGTGTATGTGAGTCTGTGTGAGTGTATGTGGTTGTGAAACGTGTGTAGTTGTTTCGACAAGACTGTGTGTGCTGGTGAAAAACAATGGCCCGGAGTATATCGCCTGTGGAGTGTTGCGCTTTTGAGGACATGATCGATATTAGATCGAACGGCTGATAACTCATTTTTAAAGCAAAAGAGCTGTGCGGTTTGGGGGAAAGTTTTGGTGCAACTTGTTTTTAGGGGCAGTGGTGGTGTTTGGTGCTGAGGTGATTTGTTATAGGTAGGTAT
>JAMYXO010005099.1:2500-16124 GCA_033310375.1 Conus canariensis | reverse complement strand
ATAGGAAAAAAAATTTTTACCTGTGTACCACCCCTCATGGGAATCCAAATCATCTTCGGAGCGAAGTGGTTGTCACCGGGAAAAGGCCTCAATGGCAACGTTTGAGGTCAGTGGGCAGCTGTGGGACATCTGAAGCATGTTGTAGACTGGGGGAATCCAGTGTTAGTATGACACTTTGCTGCCTAAAAAAATAAAAAAAGGCGATGAACTGAAAAAGTCTTTTTTCCCGTTGCTTTTTTAAATCTGAAAGTGGGAAAATTAGCTGGTGGGGTTTAAAGTAAAATTAGCCTTGTTTGGTATTCATTTTTTCATACAGTGGTGTGGGGGACTGTTTTTGATTTTAAAAAATTCCCAGTGCTGAAATAAAACGGGACAAAAAAGTTATTTTTTTTGTTGTTTTCTGCTGCGAGAAATGGAAAGTTTATTGTGACATTGCATTAAAAACTTAAAACGATCTGTTTCTCTTTTTTTTTTGCAAATTTTGTAATTTCTGAACAAAAGAATCGTACTTAAACAAAAAAAATTAAACATGAGGCCGACTTGACCAATCTGAATCCTATGGGGCCCAAGGTGTTTTCCCTGGACTTTTAGAGACTTTCCAATGATTTTCTGTGCCACTTTTATTTTTTTGATTCTGGGTATCTAATGGAATTCCCAAAGCAGTCCCCTGTTTTTTTTGGGGGGGCCCCAAAATTTAAAAATCCCCCTTTGACGCCTTTTTGGAACCAAATGAAAGTTGGCGTTTGTATGCGGGTTTGGAATGACTGTACAAAAAAATTGTTTCAAAAGGTGGTACCTGAATGTTTTTTTTTTTTTTTTTAATGGGTTTTTTTGGGGGGTTTTTTTTTTGGGGGGGGGGGGGGGAGGGGGGTTAATATATTTCTTTTCATATTTAAAACTTTTTGTGTAAATTTTTCGGAAAAAATGTAAAGGGTAAAACAGGCCTGTTTAAAATTAAAAAACAAAAAAAACACAAACGCCGTGTGAAAAAAGGACAATTATTTTTGTATGACCTTCTTCAGCCATTTTTTCCCGCCGCTCTTGCCCTTCCCGAGGGGGTGTGCCATTTAGTAAATGAAAAGACCCTTCTTGGTATCTTGTGTGCAGATTTTTGCACAATTTCCCCCCGCTCTTGACCTTCCAGAGGGGGTGTGAACATTTCGTAAATGCGACCTTTGGTCATGTTGTTGTGCAGTTGGTTCCCAAAATTTTCCCCCATTTGCCCTTCCAGAGGAGGGGTGCACTTTGAAAATGCGACCCTTTTGGTCTGTTGTTGTGCAGTGGTTGCCAATTTCCGCCGCTCTTGCCTTCCAGAGGAAAGGTGTGCAATTTCGTAATGCAGCCCTTCTTGGTCATGCTTGTTGTGCAGGGGTTCCCAAAATTTCCCGCCGCCTTGACCTTCCAGAGGAAGGGTGAATTTCGAAAATGCAGCCCCTTATGGCATGCTTTTGTGCAGATGGTTGCCCGACTCCCACTTTTCCGCATCAATTCCCTAGCCTCAGGGTGGGCTACTGCCCAATAAGTGATTGATGAGGGCCCCGAATCCAAAGTGCGCCCTTGCAGCTTTGGTGTTGGCCCCCTTCGTAGTTTCTTCTTCGTCCTGTAAAAAAAAAAATTATTGCACAAATGTTATAGCGTTTTTTACTTAAATCTTTGGTTTGGGTTTCCCGGGGTTTTTCATTATAAACCATTAAAATAAACCCAAAATTTCTCGTATGTAAAGAGTTTGACCTGGTACATGGTTTTTCCCTTCACTCTGCACCAAGTTCCATGGAGTTTTGAATGAGACAAAAAAACTTGAAGCCCAAAATGTGTCCATTTTAAACCCGTGGCAAAAAGTTATTTTTTTTAAAAATTTACAACTTATTCTTTTTATATCATTTTACAAACATTCAAAAGCAAATGGATTTGGGAAAAAAAGAAAGAACCAAGTGGGTCCTTGGGAAAAAGTTGGCACTGTAATAGAAAAAAAGGAAAATTCTGACAGCCCCTGTACACAACGATATTAAAAATGAAAAAAAATTGCTTTGATGAAAAATGGAAGCTGACAAGGACCATACTTTGCTCCTTCATCAAGTTTACCAAAACCTGCAGTTACTCAAACTAATGGAGTTTTTGACCAGTAACATTCGCCAGGGCCCGAAAAAAAATTGGTTTTCTTCCAGTTTCGGGACCCCCCCTAGTTCACCCCCGTCCCTACATTTTCTTGACAATGGGAAAAAATAAAGTGTTCACGTTACGAAAAAAATGCATCATGGCGTCGTGACTTTCAGGGACCAAATTTTGACATAAAAACGCACCAACAGTGTATCATTTGGTAAAAATAAAAAAAAGGCCCCCCGACCTCCCAAACCCCTTTAAAAAAAGGGAATTTAGAAACGGGAAAACGGACCTTTTTTGTCCCCTAAAAAAAGCACCCACCTTGGCAAGAAAATGTTAGTGGTTGTGGGAAGGGGGGGTGGTCAAAAAAAGCTTGAGGGATTTTTCATTTGGCCCCGTCTGTCGTTGTTTGTTTTTATTGCTACCCTAAGGAATCCCCTTTGGCAACATGCCAGACAAAAACGGTGCAAAAAGCCTGGCTTGTTGTTTTTTCTGGCTTGATGGGGAAAGGATTCCTGTCGCCCCCAGCTGCACCCTCCACCCTTTTGCCTTCGAAAAGAAGGCACGCTTCCCCCTTCCCTTCCCCATTTGCAGCTTTTTCCCCCCCCCCTCCTCACTGCCTAAACAAAAAGTGTCATGTATCAGGCCCATTCAGTGTGCGAAACAAAAAAAACTTAGAAAAGTTTTCAAACAAACATTCCCCCAAACTACTGCAATAAAATCAATAACTCAGCTGCATCCCCCCCCCCTATAAAACCTTTATTCTTTTCTCCCCCAATCCCAGTTAATGTTTTGTTTGTTAAATTATTTGCCTGTTTTTGGGGGTAAGTGTTTTAAATTTTTTAGAAGAGATTTAAAATATGGCGTGGTCTCTACAGTTTTGGATATATTGTAGGAAAATTTCTATTGTAGTAAGAAAATTCCAGAAAAAGTCCTGAAAATGGCAACATCATTTTCAAAAAACAAAAGGGCCCCCCAAAAAAGTTCTTAAATTCAAATCAACAAACCCGCACAATCGCGTATCTTTAAACCATATCAGGTCCAAATCAAGGAGTGTTACGTGCCATTTTGGCACTGGGGCCCGGGGCCAGTTGTGGGCCGTCCCCCCAAGTGTCGGCTGTAGTCCCTTTCACGTCCCTTTTTACATACCGGCTGGTTGGACTTCCACTTTTTCTATGGCGGGGAAACGTTTTGCTCGGGGGTGGTCAAAAAATGTGAAAAAGAAATGGAAGCCCCCCCAAGGGGGCTCAGGAAGCGGGGGCCCTTTTGATGGAGCAAGCCTGTAAAAAAAAAAAGTATCGGTTTTGTTATTAAGTTTCTAACTGTTTCCAGGTACTTTTTTGGGTAAAATTTATTGTAATACCCCGTAACCGTGGTAAAATAAAATTTGCGATGTAAGGACCCCCCAGGGACTTGTAAAAGGTCCTTACATGACAGGTATTCTTCCGCGGGGTACATTACACTGTAAAAGAACAAAAGGGCATTGTAAAAGTGCCCTTACAGACGGGTATTCTTCCGACAGGGGTCATTAACTGTAAAAGAAAAAAAGGGGGGACTTGTAAAAGTGTATTCATGAAGGTATTCTCTCACGACAGGGGTACATTACACTGTAAAAGAACAAAAGGGACATTGTAAAAAGTGTATTAAGGAAAGGGTCCTCTCATGACGGGCCCCTTTTCACATCACGGTTTTATGTATTTTTTTTATAAGTCAGTAAATAATGTGGAAAAGGGGTTGCCTTTCCAATAACGATGTTCATAAAAGAAGTTGGATCTAACGAAAAAATAAAATGTTGAAAAAATTTAGGTTTGCACCATCTTCTTTACATGCTAAACTATGGCTTATTGCTGCGCGTTGTTTTGAATGTGACAGAAATTCGTTATAAGAAGTGTTGACTGTTCTTAAAAAGTATTGTTCACAGTCCCTGAATGTTTTAATCATTTCGGGCTTTTAACTAGAATGCATACACAACAGTATGAATAAAAGCATTCAATATTTTTTTTTTGAAGCTTGGAGTATATAACCGAGAACAGAATGGTGAAGACACATACAGGTTGCCAGCAGGAATGTCTTTGATGAAGGGGTGGTCATCCACACTCTGTCCTTCCCCCAGTGCGGGATTTCCCGCTTCACAGAGGAAAAGTGCTCTAACGGTCTGATGTACCCCTTGTGGTGAGCGCAGTTGGCGTGTGAAAAAAGCTCAGAGGCATTCTTCGAAAAAGATAAATTTCGACTGTTTTTTTTTCCCCCAATCTAGTTTTAGCTCACTGAAAAAAGAAAGTGATGAATCTTAAAATATATGACACTCCATGTTAATTGAGTGGGTTGGGGGGGGGGGAGGGTAAGAGGTTGGGGAGGGGAAAAAGGTGTGTGTGTGGTGTGGTGTGGGTGTGGTGTGTGTGTGTGTGTGTGGTGTGGTGTGTAATTGAACTGGGAAAAAATATTTTCCTACTAGTTTCACCCCACAGAAAAAATTCTGAAGTCAATGGTCAAAGCACAAACACTTTTACATTTTATTGCAAGGGGGTAGTTTCTTTAAAAATAGAGTACCTATGAAATCAAAATAATAAAAAAAAAAAAAAAATGCGTAAAAGCGTATTAAAATTTTAATTCACTAACTCTCTCAAGGGTTTATTGCATCTTTCATATCCTACTATTGTCAGCTTTAAGCGGGCTTGCCACCCCCCCCCCCCTCCTCCCCCCCCGTTTAGGGCATCGCTACTTTTTGTTGGGGTTGCTAAAAACCACTGCAATAAAGTCAGGAAATAAATGAAAAAAAAAAACAAATCCCCCCCCCCCCCTTCTCCATTAAACCAATGAAAAAGTGAAGTGTGATGATTGAAAAGTGAAATGACAAACTGCCCTGACTAAGGAGATGGCAGGCCCTGGCTTTTGCAGAAATCAACAAAACAGACAAGCTTGCAATTTAATGTAATCAGAAAATTTTCATGATGACAGGCGAATAGGTGTTTTCAAATTTGTGGGGGGTGATCTTGACTAGGGGTTGGGAAATACTGCCCAGATATAGCAGATTTTAGTCACTTTTCCCTTTTTAAATTTTTCATACCTTTTGTTCAAAAACTAAAAACATGATTGAGGGAAAACCATGCTCTAAAGGAAAAAAAAACATACTTCACAACATGAAATTAAAAAATCAAAAGACATTTATTGCTGTCCCCATTTAAACACACAGACTGTAAATACTTTTAAAATTTTTTGTTATAAAGCAGCTGTTGGTCTTACACCTGCATCTCAGTTGAAAATGTGCTGTTCGGGCTGCACGTGATTTTCAGTGCTGCAGCAAGATCTTTTTTCGAATCGGAGGAGGCTGGCGTCGTCACAAACAAACCGTTTCAAAAAAATTTTGCCTTTAACCTGTGCAATGCACGCAGGCTGACGTAAAATACACACTGGGACTAGCCAAGACGATACCACACAAACCCTCTCCCCCAAAAAGTGCTAGCTCTCAAACGAAAAAACAGCCCTTTTAAATTTGTATCCCCTCCCCCTCTACCCTTAACTAGAAAACCGTGCCTTGTGAGGTGGCGAAAATGTTTTGCTACCCCCCTACCTCCCCCCCCCTTTCCTGTAAACTTTCGGTGCTAAAGATGTACAACACAACAAACACAAACAAACAACACAAGGTATGTCCTGAAAGGTTTCCGGACTTGTTTCCCCAAAAAAATGTATTGTTTTCCCTCCTCTTTCTCTACTGCTAAAACATTGGGGTTTGGGGTACAGATTTAACAAGAAATAAAAAGATTTTTTTTTATTTTTTATTGTCTGTACTGTAGCAATGATGCCATAGCCAAACCCGGGGTTCCCAAAAAAATAGACAGCAAAACATTGTACTTTGTAGTAAGGGCAAGAAAAGATGTAGGTGTGCCCCAAAGTTAGGTGTCCTATTTCCTGACCGAATGAAACAGCAAAAGGGCCCCGTGGCCCATTTTTGCCGAGCAACTTTGTACTAAGCTTTTTATCTAAATTTTATGGCCTACTAAGTACTATACTATCACTTACCCCTTTGGGGCTCCCTTTTTGCATTAGCCCCTGCACTGACTCCCCTGGAAAATGGAGCACACTGAAAAAAGCACAGATGTTGTGAAGTTTTACGTGTGCCTGAGTGGAGGCTGTGTGTAATTGGGTTGTGCTCTCGGTGGCTCATGTGTTGGTGGGCAACACACGGCTTGTGGATGGTTGGCACTGAGCAAATCAGGCTGCATTTGTTCGAGCTGCATTTGTTTTGTGCCCTTTCTTCGTTTGTATTAGGTAAAGGGTAAAATTCGATTTTAAATGCTTTTACAAATGAAAGAATGCGATTGGGGGTCCCAAAATTGGGTCCAAAATCTTTCCCATGTGTTGGGCGAACCTTACCCCCTGTCTCTTGATCGATCGTCGCCGGGGAAACGTGCTTTTTTTGGAAAGGGTTCTTTTGACAGATCCTTGGAATTTTATTTTTGTTTTTTTTGACTTTGCGAACTTTTTTCTACGCGGGCCCTTTGGGGACTTTTTGTTTTATTTTTGTTTTTATGATTAAAAATAGTTTTTTAAAAATTTTGGCCCCCCCCTTTTAACCTTTTTTTTTAAATTATTTTTTTTCCCATTGTATTGTAAAATTGAAAAAGATTTTTTTTTTGAAATTTTTTGAAAGAAAAAACCCAAACCCCCCCACCCCCTCCTAAATTGCCCCCCCGTTTTCCAAAATTTTTTCCCCTGCCTTTCTAATATCACTGAGTGTGGAAAGTCGTTAATTGAAGTCAAATACAACAAACAAACAACAACTACTAAACACACACTCACCACAAACTACACAAACACACACACACATCAACACACACACAACGCACAGAGAATCATTTGAACACGGTTTTTTTTTTCGGAATTTTGTTATGGATTTTCGTTACAAATTTGGACGTCTGTGCAGAATTGTAGAAAACCACAAACTATTCAAGGAAAGCTATTGCTCCTGTGTGTGTTGTGTGATTGTGTGTGGGTGTGTGTGTGTGTGTGTGTGTGTGTGTGTGTGTGTGTGTGTGTGTTTGTGTGAGTGAGTGGTGTGTGTGTTTGTGTGTGTGTGTGTGTGTGTGTTTGTGGGTGTGTGTTGTGTTGTGCTGTGTGTGTGTGTGTTGTGTGTGATGTGTGGTGTGTGTGTGCATGCCTGAGTGCGTGCTGGTTGGTGAGTGTGTGTGCCACGTGTGTGGGTGTGATGAGTCGTGTGTGTGTTGTGTGTGTGTGGTGCGTGCATGCCCTGCGTGCGTGCCTGCGTCTGAGACGTGTTGTGCGTGCGTGCGTGTGCGTGTGTGTTGCTTGCGCGCGCGCGCGCCGTGCGTGTGTTTGTGTGTGTGTGTTGTGTGTGTGTGTGTGTGTGTGTGGTGTGTGTGTGTGTGTGTGTGTGTAGAGTGGCGCAAGGTGCGTTCGGCCATTTGTTGAGAACATAAGTTTGCAATATTTAAATGTCGTTTAATATATCATGATCTGTTTCGTTTTCGCTGTGGCAGAGTTGAATGGGCATATGATTCTTCATATGTTATTGGATGATCGACACGTATTCGATTAGCGAGCCCCGACTTTCAAGGCACACGACACATTAGTTCATACCTTTTGTTTGGAGTGATACACCAAAAGCACGGCTTTAGTTGGATGAAAAACACAGTCTTGAGGACAAGAGAGTGCAGCATCAACAACGGCGATGTAGGGAAGGTGTCCCACGAGGTATATACACTGCCATGAGGAGGTCCACAGACGACGATCACAACAGAAGCTCGTTTACTATGTACACGGGATGACATCACAGACCAGGGATGGTGCTTATGTGCTGGTCATAGTCATGGGCAAGTGAGTGTTCTTCCCTCAAAATTGATGAGTATGATTGTGTTTCTTCGTTCGGGTCTCTTTGAGTCTTAGACATAAATTCAGTGAAAAAACACACGCGCTTGTGCACTCTACCATTTCGTAAAGGTGGTGGTGGTGGGTAGGCTGGTGGTGGTGGTATGTGTGTGTGCTGTGTGTGTGTGTGTATGGTGTGTGTGTGTGTGTGTGTGTGTGTGTGTGTTAACATTGGAATCCTTGGGTTCGATCTGGTTCTGGAGCCTAAGGCAGTGGGGTGTTGTTTGTTTGTTTGATTGTTTGTTTCATCCATAGGGATTGGTGTGTGCTTATCTGTCAATACATTAGGCGCCTTCATATGTATAGAGATGTATAGAATCAGTTAGTCACAATGGAATCATTTATAAAACTTGGTCAAACTGTTCCGTAGGTTGTTAATAGACAGACACACCAAACTTATAGGCAACAGTAACAACACATGAATAAATAGATAAATAGATGGAGAAAGAAAGAGAATGAAAAGGAAGGATAAGAAAGAAGAAAGAAAGGAATAGAAAAAAGTCAATGAATAAAATGCATTCATAAATACATACATAAATGAACAATGGCAATGAAAACGAAGAGGGCAAACAAGCGCTGCTGTTTTGATCTTGTTTCCTGGGAAAATACAGTCGCTGAGGCCCATACACACCGTTTCAAGTACTCGCAGCAATCGTTCACGTTGCACCAAATGTGCGCGTATTTGCGGCAGATCGCTTCGCCCACATTAGGCCGGGGGCAAGGATGTGAGGGGGGGAAGATGGGTGTGTGCCGCAGTGTTCCCACTATTTGGATCTGTGTCTGACTGCTGGTCCCATGGCGCAGGTCATCAGCACTGGCAAGGGGGGAAGATGGGTATCCGAGGCCTGGGGTGTTCTTCATTATTGGATCTGTGTCTGACTGCTGGTCACTGGCGCTAGGTCATCAGGCACTGTCAAGGGGGGGAAGATGGGGTTGTGGCAAGTGTTCTCACTATTGGTCTGTGTCTGACTGCTGGGTTCACTGGCGCAGGTCATAAGGCCACTGTCTACTATTGGTCTGTGTCTGATGCTGGGCACTGGCGCAGGTCATCAGGCACTGTAAAAGCAGTGAAGTGTTCAGTGGGCCACTATTGGTCTGTGTCTGACATTGAGTCACAATGGGCGCCCAGGTCACCAGCTCATGTCTCAAGAGGGGATGAAAGGTAAGTTGGGTCCTGGTGTTCTCACTAATTGGGTCTGTGTCTGACTGCTGGTCACTGGCGCAGGTCACCAGGGCCACTGTCACTATTGGTCTATTGTCTGATGCTGGTCAATGGTGCAGTTCACCTCAGGCACTGTCAAGCCAGTGAAGTGTTCAGTGGGCCCTACTGGTCGTGTGTCTGACTGCTGGTCACTGGCGCAGGTAATCAGGCACTGTCACTATTGGTTGTGTCCTGACTGCTGGTCACTTGGCGCAGATCATCAGGCGCTGTCACTATTTGGTCTGTGTCTGGACTGCTGGTCACAGGCGCGGTCCTCAGGCACTGTCACATTGGTCGTGTCTGGACTGCTGGTCAGAGATAATAATATCCCCCCCCCCCCCCCACCCCCTCCACCCTCACCACCACCAACCACCTCTCCCCCCCCCATATACCCCCCCCCCCCCCCCCCCCCCCCCCCCCCCCCCACCCAAAAAAAATAATATATATTAAAATAACCCAATTTATTAATTAATATAAATAATTCCCCCCCCCCCCCCCCCCCCCCCCCCACCCCCCCCCCCCCCCCCCCCCCCCCCCCCCCCCCCCCGGCACCCCTAAGCCACCATCTTATTTGCCCGAAACCCTCCAATTTCACAAACAATATCAGTCCATCTTCTGGCTACTTTTTGCAAAATCTAACACCTTTCTTCTAATCAAAATTAACATCCAAAAACCGCCAAAAAAAATGACGTAATCGCTATTCTTAAAAAATGGGGGTTTTACGTTGCAAACAAAGATGATGATTTAGTGGTCCGCATATTATTTAGTCTCTCCGACTCACTTCTGATTAATCTGCTACTCTTCCAGCACTACCAACAAAATCTGAACAAACAACGGCCTTCCATCTTGGTTAGTTATTTTTTTACACAACTGAATGTATAGGCCCTTCAACTAATTCTTTATACCGCTGTCATTCACCAAATGTGCTTAACTGATTATCGCAAAAACCCGCCTTAATTGATGGTAGTCTAGTACTCCTAGAACTGTTGATGGATTGCATCAAACTAAATTCAGTACTTGTTTTTAACTTCTCGTAAAATGGACATTACAGCATCGGTGTTTAACGAGAAAATCACAATGGTTCATTACCTTCAAATTGTTGAATGTTTTCTCTTGTATAATTTATAAGATCTGAGAGTACTGTGGAAAACCAAGTATTCTTGCAAGGCATTTAGGAAAAGTGTATTCTCTTTTTTCTTCTGTGGAAATGCATAAGTATTTACTGAGTTGCTTCGTTAATTTTTAGCAATATGCCTAATTCGTTAAATACTTCTTTTAAAGAACAAAGCATGTTATAGCCTTCTCGGTATTTTTTCATGAGTTATTTGATTGCCCCCTTCGTTACTAATATTAATCCAGTTTATTCTTGGGGTTCTTAAGTATATTAAACACTTAACTTTAAAACCAATTTTTTCTAAGAGCACCATACTATTTACCGCGCTATTGTTAATTGGATACTTTATGAAACACACTTGTGTTTTGTGTAGTTATATTAAATGTTTCATCCTTTTTAAATCCTTTTAAAAAAAATCTATTTAAAATGGAACCGTTTTAAATATATGATGAAGTGCCACTTACGATGGTAGGAGGGGTTTATGAGCCCAATTCTTTGGACTTTCGTAAACCTAACCATCCGCAGTGGATGAATCATATGGCTTCTAGTTAGACTTGTAAACCCACTAAACTTAGATTTTTTATCTACAATAAAGATGGTGATAGAGACTGCCATATCAAGCATGGTCAACTCACCCCATGGCTTTTTACCAGAATCCAGTTTTTTAAATTTTGCCATTTTACTGCTAACAACGAGCTGCGGTGTTTCATATACAAACCTTTTAAACCACCCAAACCTCTTAGTAAGGTACAGTATATAACTTTCATGTTTTTTTATCAGTATAGGGCATACTAACTGAAACTACAAGTACGCCTCCCCAACGTCAACGCGTTTAATCCATTTCTCAGCCCGGATGGACATATATGCATATGAAAGAATTCTGCAACGATTTATACATTTAAAACCTCAAATAACTTTAGAAAAAAGTCTAGACGCAATCACGGGTTAGGCACATTTGTATTTGTGGGGCACACATAGAGAATATAATTTTGATCTACTGGCCCGGCCACACACCTCTTTTAATGCCAAAAAACAAGTTTTAGATTGGATCTAATAGACCAAAAACATCCAATGCCTGGGAAAATTTATCTTGGACTAAAAGTGAGGCCTAAACATTGCCAGGAGTGCAAAGACTTAATGATCTCCATACGCACGTACGTTTGGCTGTCATATTAGGTGCTGCAAGCACAGACTCAAGTCTTGCATAGTGGATCAGTCTAACAGGCTATGAAGCCAGAAAACAATTTCTAGCCAATTTTATGTTGAGGCTATGAACTCTGCTGTTGATTTGCTCTTCGACAGCATACAAGGTACAAAAAAACCGTTCTTTCAACAATGCTAGGTCTAAGGTTGACTTTGTTGTTGGGTCATGGATTAATACATGCTGCCTTCTGACCTTAGACTCAGTTTGGCATTTACAGATACTATAATGAATTTCTCATAGCACGGAGCGATCTCAAAACTTTAGGACATATCATGGTTGAAAAACATGGCCCGTCGCAGCCATTTAAAAAAAGAAGTTAGTCTATCCTCTGAAAGCGACCCACACCGCCACGTCTTTATATAGCACAGCCCGCAGCACAGATAGCGACACCCCCCCACCCTGTTGATGTACCTTCCCCGACAGACACACTAGCGAAAAGATCGGCCCTTGTTGTGTTTTTAACTTTTACTGGAACTGGCTTACTGTACTTTTACTTAAAATTAAACCGGCAGCCAGCACCCCAAAGTCACCAAGATGGTAAGCATATAACCAACCACTTTGCCTATTGTAGACACAAAACCCAACAAACAACTCAGCCTATTATGCCAGGCAGTGCACAAGCGCTTTGACAAGCTAACTTCTTTAATAAGGTTTTGCAGATGGTGCAATTGTTTTCTTTTCCAGCTTTTACCGGGCTGAGGCGGTTGAGGAGGTACGACACCTGTTGGAGCACACTGTCGGTTATGCAAAAAAACCAGTGGTAGAGATAGCAAACCCATGGCCGTTAATATACTAACCTATTGTAATCCACTACTCTCTGAACAGAGTCCTTATTCTTTCTGCTAACGTAGTTTTTTTCATGACGGGGAATGTTTTATAGATTCTATGATTCTGCTTGTTTGGTATGCTATTTGTTCTCTGTTAGTAGACAGCCATTTTCTAAACCTGTTTGCCTTTAGTTCCTTTATACTCCTGTATTTTCTGCCTGTATTCTAGCCTTTTCTTCTTAGCTCTAAATTGTTATCTTCGGCATCAGCCAGTTTATTTTTTTCTTCTATTATCTCTCTATCTAGCTCGCAAAGTTTTGCCAAGTTGTTTTTTTAAGTCTCGTCATTTATTCTCTGTAGAGTAGCATCAAGAGCCCTGTTTTTCACGCGAGCAGCTTTAAAAACCTCGAGTTCGCGCTCAGGCAATGGAGGATCATTCAATTGTTCTAAAGCTGCGTCTTCATCAGGACCTCAGCCCACCTTCTCTTTGACTAGGCATCTTAGAATCTGCTAATTGTTTTTAACTGTGTTTCTTCATTAAAATCGTCTCAATTTCTGTTATTACTTCATTATGCTCTTCGACTTAATTCTTGAAGAGGGTTATGTTTTGCATTTAAGATCGCGTGGCAGCCTGTGCTTCAAGTTTCTGTAAAGCACTAACAGCCTCAGACCTTAGTAGCAGACTTCCTTGGATCTGCAAGTATTTAATCGCCTTCTGACCCGAATAGGAATATCCAATGTGAGGCCCGGGGTTAAAAACTCGGAGGTGTCCCGCTATAAGTAACTGTTTACGCCATTTGTTTATGCAATTCTTTTAGTTTATAAAACATAATGGACGTCATCGTCATCACCCCACTTTTTCCCCAATTTCAAAATCGTTAGGACGTGCACGTCTGGCAGCCTTTCACCTTATACTTCTATAGATGATTCCATTTGTTTTGTCGCAATAGTTCTTTGACGATGCCTAATGGAGTATAAGAACTCGCTTCTGCTTCTTCAAGGTCATCTTGCATTGAGGACTCGACTCTTCTTTCATCATCTTCATCTTCATCTTCCAATGGATCAATCGCGTCAAAATCTCTCATCAGTCATTTGATATATTTATTATTTTTGGTTTTATAAATAATGAACCCATCTGGCTGCGACATTGATCTATTCAGACACAAGCGAAGGAGGGCCCCACGGCATAAAAAGGCATAAGGGAACTAGAGGTGCGCGTTGTTAAATAATCATCAACAATTGAGCCCAATGAAATGTTAACAGTAAGATTTTAGTGGACCTTGGACCTGACGTTGTATAATGCCAGGCATGCCAAGCTGTCATTCAAAATAGATATTGAGCTCGGCGGATCC
>JAMYXO010005098.1:0-16130 GCA_033310375.1 Conus canariensis | reverse complement strand
GTCATGGTCAAGCTGATGCCACCTGCAAAATGGATCTCATGGTAAGGCCATTCCGATCCAATCAAGCCGTTTTATCTAAATACTGCCGCCAGAGATATTTCTCTGTATTATGTCTCCGACTACGCGGCGCCAAAAAATTTTCTTATCACGCAGAATTTCCAACATCGCTGCATCCTGCACAAGCTTCAGTCTTGCCAGGAAACTAAATTATGCGCTGGAACGGGCCTCCCTCCTAACCTCTACACTCCCCCACCCCAAAGCAACTAAACCTAAGCCTAATCAACCATTCTGCACCAGACTCCCTGGTCCCTAAACAACCCAACATCCAAGGTGACAATCCACTCTGGAGTCGAAAGTTTTCTGAACGCCTTCGCTGTATCCCATAAGAGAGGTTAGTCAAGAAGTCAACCGTTTACATATATCAGCGTCGGTTCCTGCTTGCAGGAAATCCCCACTCGATCCATGACAGACTGTGAGGCAACAGAATGTGCAGATCTGCGCACAACGTGGCAATGACAAAATGAAAACCACACTCTTCACGCTTCAATGGAAGCGACCACTGACAAGGCCTCTCAAACTTCCCACAGACCTCGGTACAACCTCAAGGCGAAGTGCTGACAATAAAACACCCTAGGTCTGAACGTTGGAACACGCATATATCAGTTCAGACCGCAACAACACCATCGGCCACACAGCCATAGTGTATAAATACCAGAGTCACCACTCTTGTGAATCCTCGTTTAATCTCCATTCAAAAGACTGTAAGAGAATTTGCAGTCAGAACCAAAGGCCGACACCGAGTGAGAAAAATCCCCTGTACCGGAAACGGCCCGGCGGGAGATTTTTAACCACCCCAGGATCACCAAGATTATGAGTCCGCGCTTCTACCGGCTGAGGCTATTCCGACCCCCTGGTATGGTGTGGTGTGGTGTAAGTGATGTTTTGGGGGGTTGTGGGATGGGTGCGTGTTATGAGGATGTGGTGTGTTGGGTTGGACTTGTGGTGGGGGTTGTGTGCTTGGATGGTGTGGCGTGGGTGTGTGCATTTGTGTTGTGCAGTGGGTTGTGGTGTGTGTGTGTTTACTTGTGTGGTGATGTTGTGTGTTTTGTGTGGTGTGTGGGCGTGTTTTTTGTGATGTAGTGGAATGTGGTATGATGTGTTGTGGGTTAAAGTGTGGTGAGGTGTGGTGTGGTTGGCTGTTTGGGCGGTGTAATGGGGGTGGGCTGTGTGTGGTGGGGAAAAGACGATGCACTGATCCTTAAAACAAGGAAAGACTAAACACTGTGGAATAAAGAAGGCACCAAGTATCTGCGGTCGTTTGTGGGCTAAAAGCCTGGAAAGAAGGCATGGACCCGGGAAACGGACTGAACACTAAAGCTTGTAAAAGAAAAACGCACTAAACCCAGAAATAAAGACGTCTGATCTGAGGACAGCAAAAACCCTGGGAAGAAGGGCACTAAATCCTAGAAAAGAAGAAGACATACTTACACTCGAAAGGACCACAGCCATGTGTACACACCAAGGAAAGGGACCTACAGCCCCCGTGGGCGCACTCGAAAGGGACCACAGCCCGGTGGACACACTCGGAACGTGGGCCACAGCCCTTGGGCGCACCTTCGAGTGAAAGGGATCCGACAGCCCAGGGGGTGGCCACACCAGCCCGGGGCCACAGCCCGTGGGCGCACTCGGAAGGGACCACAGGCCCGGTGGTCACCCAGAAGCGGGGCCACCGCCCGTGGATGCACTCGGATAAGGCGACCACAGCCCGGTGGATCACACCAGAACGGGGCCACAGCCCCGGTGGGCGCACGTCGGAAAGGACCACAGCCCGGGGGACACACCAGAATCGGGGCACAGCCCGGTGGGCGCACTCGGAAAGGGACCACAGCCCGGTGGCACACACCAGGAAACGGCACACCCGGTGGATTCACTCGAAAGGGACCACAACCCGGTGCACACACCCCCCCTAATAGAACGGGCCACAGCCCGGATGCACTCGAAAGGACCACACCCGGTGGACACACCAGAACGGCCATAAGCCCGGTGGGTCGCACTCGAAAGGGACCGCACAGGCCCGTGGACACACCAGGATCGGGCACACCCCGGAGGATGAGCACTCGAAAGGACCACAGCCCGTGACACAGGCCAGGGAACGTGCCACGAGCCCGTGGATGCACGCGTAAGGGAACACATCCCGGTGGACACAACTCAGAACGGGGCCACAGCCCGGTGGGCGCACTCGGCAAAGGGACCACAAGCCCGGGGACACACCAGGAACGGGGCCACAAGCCCTGTGGTACGCACTCGGAAGGGACCACACCCGGTGCCATCTCACCAGGAACGGGGCCACAGCCCGTGGAATGCCTCAGGAAAGGGACCACATAGCCCGGTGACCACACCAGGAACGGGGCCACAGCCCGTTTGGATTGCCCTCGAAAGGACACAGTCCCGTGGACACACCAGGAACTGGGTCCACAGGCCCGGTGGGCGCACTCAGGAAAGGACCACAGCCCGGTGGACACACACCAGGAAACGGGGCCACAGCCCGGGATCACCGGAAAAGGGACCCACAGCCCGTGGACACACACAGGAACGGGCCACAGCCCGGTGATCATCGAAAGGACCTCAGCCCGTGGACACACCAGGAACGGGCCACAGCCCTGTGGGCGCACTCGGTAAGACCACAGCCCGGTGGAACACACCAGGAACGGGCCACAGACCCGGAGGGGCGCACTCCCGAAAGGGACCACAGCCCGTGGACACACCAGGAACGGGGCCACAGCCCGGTGGATGCACTCGGAAGGGACCACAGCCCGGTGGACATCACCTCAGAATCGGGGCCACAGCCCGTGTGGAATGCACTCGGAAAGGACCACAGCCCGTGGGACACACCAGGAACGGGGCCACAGCCGCGGGGCGCACTCGGAAAGGACCACAGCCCGGTGGACCACACCAGGAACGGGCCACAGCCCGGTGGATGCACTCGAAGGGACCCACAGCCCGGTGGACACACCAGGACGGGCCACAGCCCGTGATGCACTCGGGAAAGGGACCACAGCCCGTGGACACACCAGAACGGGGCCACAGCCCGGTGGCGGTGCAACTCGGAAAGGGACCACTAAGCCCGGTGGACACACAGGAACGGGGCCATCACCCGGTGGGCGCACTCGGAAAGGGACCCAACATCCCAGTGGACAACACCAGGAACGGCCACAGCCCGGTGGGACGCACTCGGAAAGCGGGACCACAGCCCGGTGGACACACCTGAACGGGCCACAACTCCGGCGCGTGCGGCGCACTCGGAAAGGGACCTTACAGGAAGCCCGGTGGACACACCAGGAACGGGGCCACAGCCCGGTGGACGCACTCGGAAATGGACCACATGGAACGCGCCTGTGACACATCCAGGAACGGGACACAGCACCGGGTTGACGCAAACTCGGAAAGGGACCACAAGCCCTGTGGATACACTCGAAAGGGACCACAGCCCTGTGGATACACTAGAAAGACCCACAGCCCGGTGGACACACCAGAAAGTACCCACAGCCCAGGAACTCACACCCAGGAACGGCCCCACAGGCCCGTATAGTCCCCCAGTGAAAGAGGCCCACCGACCAGTGGACACACCAGAATGGAGCTACAGCCCTGTGGACACACCAGGAATGGGCCCACAGCCTCAGAGCCACACCAGCAAAGGGTGCACACCCAGGGGACACACCAGGGAATCGCCCACAGCCCAGGGACACACCAGGAACAGGGGGGCCCCCCACAGCCCAGAGGACAAACACCATGAACGGGTCCACATCCCAGGGCACACACCAAGAACGGACACCACAGCCCTGGGGACACAACCAGGAACACGCGACCACAGTCCAGAAGACACACCAGAACGGGGCACTACACCCCAGGAACACACCAGAACGAGCCCACAACCCAGGTACGACACAGGAACCGGGCTCACAGCCCGGGACATACACCACACAGTACACTTAACATGAAAGAAAGGGACAGCTACACTGGAAGAAGTGTATCAGGACCGAGAGAGAAGAACGCAGCGAAAATCAACAACACTCCCTGTTTGTGTTGGCAGCATCCACTCGATGTTCGTTCAACGTGAACTGTGGTCTCCAATTTCCCGTGCCCGTGATGAACCGAGTTTCTTGCCCCTGGCAATATATAAAGTTTAGTATCGTCAGTTAAGAGCTATTCCATCTGCATAACAAATCTGATTCACCGCAATTCTTCAAAACTAACATTAGTTTAAGATAGATTTAGTGCTTTTTCCATCTGACCTAGAAATTATATGGTTTTGCGCTATGGCTATGTATTATGGGAACTGAAGTAAAGCTTTGCTGTTAGTTCTCAAATTGATGTGTGTATGTGTTGATGTGTGTGTGTTGTTGTGTGTGTGTGTTTGTGTGTTTGTGTGTGTGTTGGTTGTGGCCGCGCGCGCTTCATCGGCCCGCGTGCGTATGCGCATGCAGCGTGGCTTCGAGGGCGATGTATGTGTGACTGGCGGGGCATGTGCTTGGATTGGCATAGTTTGTCTATACTTGCGCATGTTCTAAAGAGCCAAAGGGCATTCAAGTATATATATTTTAATTCATGTGCGCGCGCACAAACGTCTAATTCACTCAATTACGAAACTGAGTTTTGGAAAAAAAAATGTACGTTCATACGTATGTTTCAGTTACATTACGTATACACTTACATACGAATGCAACCCACAACAGTACCGCAGATACATAATAGATAATAATAAAAATAATAAAATAAAATAATAAAATAATAACGTAATAATAAATCGAGCTTAAATAGCGCTCTTCGATGAGAGAAGAAGACTCATCCACAGAGCGCTTCACAATTACTCTGCCGAAAATATAAGTTACCTAAACATTGCACAATACTTAGAATAAGGCATCAAGAATCAGTTTAGGTCACAAAGCAAGCACTAAGAACAATGAACAAGCCACACCCCCTCGCACTCCTAATCCTCCCCCCCCCCCCCTCGACCGCCACCACCACACACATGACATTATAAGAACAACGCTCGAACAAGAATTTTGAGGAATCGAAAAAAGAACCAGCTCCCATCCCCCCCCCCCCCTCCGCCCCCCCCCCCCACCCGCCCCCCGCTCCAATTTCGTGAACACTGCACGGATACAATATAAAACATGCAGGAAGGGAGCCACACCTCACCCATAACAGACAGACAGACCAGACACACACACACACACACACACAACACCCTACACACACACACACACACGCAACAACACAAACACAAAGGGCAAACTCAAACACGAAGCTACAGAAACCCACGCGCGTAAGACGCACACGACACACGCACAAGTTAACAATCACTCCAGGCACGAAGCGCGCGTCTGCACATACAATAGGCAAAAGGATGGAGAATTGCATGGGAAACGCGCATTAACTCGTAACCTATGAGTAAAGAAAAAAGAATTCTGAAAGAGATGCGTTTTTGAGACCATATTGAATGCTGAGAGAGTCTGTGAAAGCGGATGCTGGGAGTGGGAGGGAGTTCCAGACAAGGGGGCTTGATAACTGAAAGAACGTTGGACAATGGATTTTCAGTTTCAATGCGGGGAAGCTTGGAAGTGGTTGGTCCACTGCTTAGAGCAGGAGAGTGCGAGAAGGTTGTATAAGTGACAGTGTGTTCAAAGATATAGCAGGACTATGTCTTTCATCAAAGTGTCGGAAAGGCAAAATTGTTTGCGGAGTTTATCTGAATGCGCGCATGAATGGAAGGCCAATGTAGTCTAACTACCAAGGTTAGTTGCGGTTCATTCTCTGGAACTCTTGGAAACAATCTGGCTGCGTTGTTTTGTATACCGTAAGTCGTTTATATCGACAGCGGGAAGAACCGGCAAGAATGCTGTGACAGTAATCGATTTTGACATGAGATGACACGGAAACCGATAAAGTTGGCATGCCCCTTTCTGTTCTGTGTAAGAATATGGGCGAATTGAGCGCGATCTTTCTCAAAGCCAAATAGGCTGAACGCCACAAGGTGACCGATCCTGGAAACATTCAGGACAGCGTACTATCCAAATGGACACCCAATCCCTCACACTGTTCTTCAAAGAGGAATTTTTGTTGCGTTCCAGCTTGAATAGATTTTTCAGAAATGCGATCCAAAACAGAACGTAGGTGCTGCCAACAGAGCCTCAGTTTTTTTTCAGCATTTAGCCTTAAGCTTATTTTTAAGCATCCTGATTTAACGATTGGAAACACAGTTTCAAATTCCGATGACCAAAAGTTGGAATGCAGCAGGTTCCGCAGCGTAGTGCAGTGGGTGCATCGGCAAAGTTCTGATGAGGAATTCGTGTTCCTCAATGACCATAGATAGAGGTTGAATATACAGAGAGAAGAGAAGGGGGCCCAAAACGAAGCCATGGGGGCACACCACAGTCCAGGGGAAGGGAGAGGAGACCTTGCCACCACAAGCACAGACTGTGTTCTCCCAGTCCCAGGTATGACAGAAACCTTTCTAACGCAGTGTCTTGTGATACCGAAAGAACACCATGACAGTCCTTTTAAAAGAAGTACTGTGGTCGATATTGTCCAAATGCGGCACTGAGATCTAGCAAAAGTCAGAAGCGATGCTTTTTTGGTTGTCAGCGGACCGAAGAGACTTGTCAGTCTCACACATCAACGCTGTTTTCGGTAATGTGAGTCTGTCTGTAAGCAGACTGGTTAATTTCATACAGATTGTGCTGGGACAGATTGGCGTTCAATTGCACAAAGACAATCCTTTATTCCAGAGTTTGAGAGAAAAGGAAGGTGAGAAACAGGTCTTAAGTTTATAATTCATCAGAACATAGGCCATTTTTCTTATAAAAGGAACTAACCAGAGCAGAATTTTAAAACATCCAGGATCAGAGCCAGTAGCCACGAGAAACATTTATAATTCTCTGTGAGAACTGGGGCAAAAATCGGGCTAGATTCTTTTGGTTGAGGTGGTGGATGGGTCAAGATCACAGCACATCCCTGCATGGCCAGCTATCGTCATATCTGAAGACAAATTTTCATTTAACGAACACTCTCACATACAGGAATCAATGCCTGATCTTGTAATTTGACAACAGCAATGACTCGGAAAAAAACCAAATGCGCTTGCTCCAAATTTACCTTTTCACATATAATTGCAGATTTGGAGGTAAAGATGCGCTGTTGTTTTTCTCACAGCCCGCCGAAAAGCCTCTCACAGAGAACGAATGCAAGCGACATGACAACCACTGTTAAATGACACGACCCCTCCTGCCACCTTCTAGGAAAACAAGCTCTACATTCATTTACTAAAAGAAGTCCTCTTCAAAACCAGATCACACATATTTAGCAGAGAGTAAACACAGTGGTGCAGTTCAAGCTCTTTTAGTGATGAAAACAGACCTCCTTATCATACTACCAATTCTAAAAATTAACAGAGATGCCAGAATGGGATAGTACCAGTCTTCATACACAAAATCCAGATGTTCACAAAGTTTGTTTTTTTTGTTGTTGTCAGTGCACTCGCTTATTTTCTCAATGTTCAGGTCATGAAACGTAAAGACTTTTCTACAATTTGGAATGTCTGTGCATGTTATAGCCAAACTGGACAGTAATGGTGGTTTTGAGGGGCTGGTAGTGAGAAGTAATGAATCATTGGTCTGTATATCTTTGGTTCCACCAGTAATTTAAAAAACAAAACAACAAGCCCACCAAAAAAAAAAAGGAACAAAGCACAAGCAAGTAAAACAAAAAAAATTACAACAAAGAATATCTTCCATATTTAAATCCTTCTATGGGAATCACTACTATGTCCATCCACTGATTAAGTTTCCATGACCTGACCAACTTTTAAAAACTGTTGCTACACCCAGTGGCGAAGAGTGAAGGGGAAACCAAACGTTTAGGAGAAAAGGGCCATCAAGAGTTTAAAACATCGAAAATGTGAACAATATTTAAACATCTGCAAAAATTCTTATAAAAAATATTTGGTATTTAATCTCGGAAATCTTAATATCTTGCTATTAAAACATGGACAGTTTAAAACGTTATTTTTTGGTCGAAGAAATTTTCGTCTACACATAAACGAAAGAATTATCTAGAGAGAGCTGCGATCTGTAGTACAATTCCAAACAGTATTTCTAAAAACCCATTAAGACCAAAAAAATCTGTACTGCTTACTGCAGGATTCACACCTTGAAACAAAAAGGACAAAATCAAGCCAGTGATGGTTATAAATACCCGTATAACACACCCTTTTGAATAATCTTATTGTCGAAACAGTATGACTGATGTTCCAATACTACTTAATGATGGGAACAAAATGAAAAATTAACTGTTCTTCTACGATTACGACTTTCGAATTAACTACTTTAACAAGTAAGTGGTGCTCCTTTCTCGCTGTCTGCGATCCTGGTGGCGTCTGGCAGACTTGCACCACTTCCTGTTTGGTCCTGCCACAAAAAAACTGTGTTGAAATACATACGAAGAAAACTTCTAACTAAACATCAAGAAAGACGAACATTAACACCTCATGAATAGCCTATATCTAGAAACGGATGCATAAACCCTAAGAAAGGAGAAGTCGACGTACACGGACGAAATTCTGTAAAAAGAAAATATGTTTAACTTTACCTATGCCTTTCCTGACGCATCTCGTCTGGTACCACTGTTTCGGACCTTTGGTCCGCAGGGACAAAGTCTCAGAAACCATAGCAGTCATTTGTCTACAAAGAAGGCCTAGTGGCACTGTCCCTTATGAACTAACAGCTCTGACACCACCAGGGTCCCCCCAGATCTTTGAGCGCTCCCCTGATAAGCTCCACACGCAGGACTGGTCAAGCTGATGCCCACCTTACAAACTGGATCTCATGGTATGGGCCATTCGCGATCCATTCTGACCGTTTTTTTCCAACCTCCGGCGACCCAACCATTTTCTTATCCACACAGAAGTTCAACGTCCGCAGCCTCGTGTCACACCACTTTCAGTTCTTAGCCAGGAACGAAATGATCACTGGAACGGACCTCCCTCTAACCCGAACCCGTCCCCCCGCCCCCCAAAGCTACGATAGCCTAGCCAAAGCCACCATTCTGCACCAGACCCCGTGTCACTAACAACCCACATCCAAGTGACAAGCCACCTGGGAGTCGAAAGTTTCTGAAACACCTTCTACTGTATCCCACAGAGAGATGTAGTCCAAAGAAGCACCATTACACCTATGGTTTCCGGCTTACCGAAGACCCCACCAATCCATGGACAGACTGTGTAGCGCGCAACAGAATAGTAGAGTATCTCCACAACACGTGGCAACGACAAACTGAAAATGAAACTCTTTGAACTCACCAATAAGAAAACGACCACTGCCAGAGAGCCTCTTCAAGACCTTTCTACAGACCTCGGTACAAGCTCCAAGCGAAGTGCTGGACAATAAACAAACACCTAGGTCTGAACGTTGGACACGCATATTTCAGTTCAGACCTCAACGACAACACGGCCAAACAGGCCTTTAGTGTAAAATAACCTAGAGGTCCCCACTCTTGTGAAGCCTCGGTTTAGGTCTCATTCAAAAGGACTGTAAGGGAGATGGAGTCAGAAGAACCATGTCACTCCGAATGAAAAATCCCCCTACCTAGTAAGCGAAACGGCCTGGCGGAGATTCAAACATGCAACCCCATGATCACCAGAGATTACGAGTTCGCGGGCGCTCTACCCGGAGTCTACTATCAACCGCCACTGATATTGTGTGGTGTGTCGTCGTGTGTTGTGTCCGGGCTGTGTAGATTTGGTATGGTGGTGTGTGGGTGAGGGTGGGGTGTTGTGTGTGTGAGTGGTGATGTGTGTGTGTGGTGTGTGTTGTGTGGTGTGTGTTTGTGTGGTGGGGGGGGGGGGGTGTTGTGTTGTGGTCGGGGTGTAATTGGGTGGGTTTGTTGTGGTGGGAAAAGAAGAGGGCACGGAATCCTTAAAACTGAAGAAAGACTAAACCACTGTGGAATAAAGAAGGCACTAAGTACTGCGCCGTTGGTTGTGGGCCTAAAGCCTGGAAAGAAGGCATCGAACCCTGCATCTAAATACCACATTTTCATTTAAGTGACACCGTCTCACATACCGGATTCAATTGGCCCTGATCAGTATTTTTTACATTACAAACCAGCAATGAGTCGAAAAAAAAAAAAAAACCACAAAAACAATGCGGCGCGCTGCTGGCCAATTTTGTCCTTTTCAATCATATAATTGACAGATTTGGAGGTTAAAGATGCGCTGTTGTTATTCTCACGTAGCTCCGCCGAAAGACCTCACAAGAACCTAAGAAGACTGACACTTCCACTGTTTAAATGACACAGACGCCCTCCAGTCAACCCTTTCTAATGAAAAACAATGCTCTAATTCAATGTACTAAAAGAAGTCTCAAACCTATAACACACTTTAATTCTACCACCAGAGAAAACAGGTGTGCATTTCAACAAGCTCCTTGTAGGTGATGAAAACAAGGAACCTCCTTATCTCATACTAATGATTCTACAAAATTAACAGCAGATGCCAGACTGGATCGAACCAGGGCGTCTTCGAGTACACATATTCCAGAAGTTCACAAAGTTTTGTTTTTTGTTGTTGTCAGAATTACTCGCTCCACCTCGAAACTATGTCTCAAAGTTCAGGAGTCAAGAAACGTTCACAGGACTTGTTCTACCAATTTGTGAATGTCCTGCTGTCGCAATGTTAAAGAAGAAGCCAATGTAATGGTGGTTTTGAGGGCTTGGTAGTGAGAAGTATTGGAATCATTGTTCTAGATCTTTGGTCCACCATGTAATTAAAAAAAAAAAAAACAAAACAATAAGCCAAAAGAAAGCACAACAAGTAAACAAAATAACAGTTAAAAAAAACAAGAATACGTCCATGTTTTAAATTCCCTTCTATTAGAGATCGCTACTTTACTTCCCATTTTCCACTGGACCAGTTCCCAAGACCTGACCACCTGTTACAAACTTTGACACCATCTTACACGCCAGTGGAGCTGAAGAAAGATGTGAAGGGGAAACGCAAACGTTATGAGCTAAGTAAGTGCCATCAGAGTTTACCACGAAATGAGTGAAAACAATATCTAACATCAGTAAAATTCTAATAAAAAATATTTTGTATTAAAAATCTGCGGAAATCTTAATATCTATGGTGCTTTAAAACAATGAACTGTTATTAATCGAAATTTTTGGTCAAAGAGAAGAAATTTTTCGTCAACCAAACAAACGGAAAGAATATCTAGAGAGAGCTCGATCTATGCTCGACGTAAATTTCCAAACATTAATTTTCTAAAAAAAACCCAGTTATATCCATCTGCAAGCAAGAGTCTGATTTCATTCAATCCGGTCCCTCCCCCCCCCACCAAAACTATCTCAATTTTAAAAAGATACAATGGTTAGTTTGTGCTTTATTTTCCATATGTCACTATATATTGTTTTATAACCGCTATGTATTATGGGGAACCGAGTTGATAAAAGAGCTTGTGCTGTTGTTCCTCAGCAAGTGTGTGGAGTGTGTTGTCTGTGATTGTGTGCGAAGTGCGGCCGTGTGCGTGAGTGTGTGCGTGCGCGCGTGACGCGCGATACACAAGCATGCCTGCCTTGTCAATAATGCACTCCGTCAATGAGCTTTTACTATGGTTGACTAGAGATGATTGCAGTTTAGAGGAGACGGTCATAAACAATATATGTGTTTCTCTTTTAGCTTTCACACACCCCCAGTATAAAAACAAACTACACCAATCGAACAACGTGGTTGTAGCGTGCGTGTGTTCGGGTCAGGGTAGGTTGGGGGGGTGGGGGGCGGAGGGTTAAAAACGCTTAGATTTACACTTCCAAGTCCTGTGACACGTGTGGACATTGCACACTCTGAGCCCTGGTTGTCAGCTTACTGCCAAACGGATGTGCCGGTTCCAAGAAATCAGAGCCCTGGTTGTCAGCTTACTGCACGGGGAATGCGGATGATGTGCCGGTTCCCAAGAGAAATCAGCCCTGGTTGTCAGCTTACTGCACACGGATGGGATGCCGGTTCCAGAGAAATCAGCCCTGGTTAGTCAGCTTACTGCAAAAACGGATGTGCCGGGTACCCAGAGAACTCCCGCCCTGGTTTGTCATCTATACTACTGGCAAACGGATGCCGGTTCCCAGAGAAATCAGGAGCACTGGTTTGTCAGCTTACTGCACGTATGGGGTATGCCGGTCCCAAGAAATCAGTCCCTGGTTGTCAGCGTACTGCAACGGATGCCGGTTCCCCCTAGGATGTCAGCAACATAAGCCCTGGTTGTCAGCTTACTGCAACTGGCAAACGGATATGCCGGGGTCCCCCCGATAAAATATCAGACCCTGTTTGTCAGCTTACAGGCATACTGCCCGTCTAATGTTGTGCCGGGTCCCCAGAGAAAACAGGCCCTGGGATGGACAGCTTTACTGCACGATGATGCCGGTTCCCCGAGAAATCAAGCGGCCCTGGTTGTCAGGCGTATATCTGCACGGAATGGTGGCCTGTTTCCCAGAAAATCCAAGCCCTGGTTGTCACTTACTGTCATCGTGATGATGATGGCCGGTTCCGCAGAGAAATCAGCCTGGTTGTCAGCATTACTGCACGGAGATAGTGCCGTTCCCATAGAGAAACAGCCCTGGTTGTCAGATTACTGCACGGATGGTCCGGTTCCTGCCGGTTTCCCAGAGAAATTCAGCCCTGGCTGTCAGCTTACTGCTCAACGGATGCCGGTAGTCCCAGAGAAATCATGCCGCTGGTTGTCAGCTAACACTGCAAACCGGATGTAGCCGGTTCCCAGAGAGAAATCAGCCCTGGTTGTCCAGCTTAACCGCAACGGATGCCGGTTCCCCCCAGAGAAAAATCAAGGCCCAGGTTGTCAGCTTAACTGTACATGCACGGATGCGCGGATTCCCGAGAGAAAATCAGTCCCTATCCATGCCAGCCGCATCTCAAGTGCAGTCAGGCCGATGCAGTTTAGCGCATATTTATATTTTTGATTTTTTTTAAGTGTTCTTTGTTTTTGTTTTCACTCTCCTATTTGTTTAATTAGATTAGTATGATGAATTTATTTCTTTTTTTTTAAAGTCCTATGTGGGGGGGGTGGGGGGGGTGGGGGGGGGTGAGGGGTTGGGGGGGGGGTGGTGGGGGGGGGGGGGGGGAGGGTGGGAGGGGGGGTGTTGGTGGGGGGTGGGGGGTTGTTAGCATGGGGTTTGGATATATATTGTAGGGGTTATGGGATATTAGGGATGATAGTGTATGGGTGGTGTGTGGAGTAGGTGAGTGGGGGTTAATGGGTTATGGTTTGGGGTGTTTTTTGTGGATGGGGGGAGGGGTTTATTGCTTCTTAGGGTATGGGGGTGGTGTTGTAGGTGCACTGGTTGTTGGTATATGTTGGTTTGTGGTATTAATGGAGGTTGGATATGGGGTTAGTGTATGGTTGTGTTTGGATGGGTGGTTGATGATCATGGGGGCATAGAGGACTACTTGATTTATCTGGGCTAGCACTGGGCATTGACAGTGCAGGTTATGATGACATCAATGGGCGGTATGTTGGCGCTTTGGTAAGCCGCTTCAGGGAGCTGTATAGAGGCTGATGACAATCACTGGGCTGGTTGTCTTATCGATGGGGTACAGATTACAGAGATGGTTGATGTGAAAAACAAGGGCGTATGGACAGGGTATCTAGGATTAGGGATGTTTAAGGACTTAATATGTTTGATACAGTTACAGGCTTAAGGGAATATGAGCTTTTAATGGATGGTGGGAATGGGGTTAGATATTAAGGATAGTTAGGAGGTATTTAATGGGCTGTTTTTCAGAGATAGGGTTAAGAATACAAGGATGTATTGACATTCATACCAGGAGGGATTGTCTGTACTCGAATGTCCTTAGGTGTGTTAATACTTTGAGTTTAAGCTTATGAATTACGCAACCCTGTACCAATCAAAAAAAAAAAGGTACAGTAACAATTTTCTTAATAGATATATATAATGGGGATATGGGGGGGGGGTGGGTGGTAAACTAGGATAAAGGGTGTTATATGTAGAGGGGTGGTAAGGTTTGTGGTCGGATATTCGCGGAACATGTGTTGTAGAATGTTGGGGATGATGTGGAAAAATGCTATAAAAATGGGTAAAGAGTATAAGGATAGTAAAAAGTAAGATAAAAGATCAGACAGCTCATAAGATATATATAGATATATAAGTATTTTATTATTGAATGGTACTATAGCTTCCCACATAATTAAATAGCGTAAACGTTGCGTGAAGTGATTGGTGGTTTTTATATTTCTATTATAGGGGGGGTTTTTTTTGTGGTGGGTGGATCGTTGGGTGATGATGGGTTAGTGAAGTGATTGGGTATTTTGGGTTGGTGTTTGTTTGTTTGGGTTGGGTTAATATGTGAGAAGAGAGAAGAGTTTGTGCTGATGTGCTGAGTTGTGGGGGGGTTATATGTGATGGTGTCAATATGTGAGGAGTGATTTTATGGGAATGGGGGGTTTGATTTTTGTTTGTGGAAATTTTTGATACTAAATTTTTTTTGATGATTTTTGTTAAAGTTGTGTACATGTTTTGTGTGGATATGGGAGGTGGGTGTTTATATGTGGGAAATTGGAAGAATGTTAGTGAGGTGTGTTTTAACGATTAAATATGAGAATATGGAGGGTATTTTGGTTGGTAAGATGGAGATGGACTCATGGGGTTATGGATGCGGTGGGAGCATGTGGGAAGAGAGGTTATACCGATTAGTTAGGGATTTTATATTTTAATGGACTTTGAGTGTTGTTTTAGTTTTTGGGGGGTATGGAGGGGAGGGAGGGGGGAGGTGGTGGGGGGGTTGGTAGGGGGTTCCCCCAAAGATATACAGAACAATGATTCCATACTTCTCACAACCTGTAAGCCCCTCAATAACCACCTAACATTGGATATTAACATAGCACAGACAATTCCACAAGATTGGGTAGAAACAGTGGCCTAGTATCGTTTTCTTACTGAACTTTGGAAATGATAAGCGAGAGCTATGAACTACAACATTTTGTAAAAAGGTGGGGGGGGGGGGAGTTTATTAGGGATTGAGGGGTTGGGTATTAAGGGTTAGTTCAAAGTAGGATACTAATTGTAGTTTTTAGAGTTACTGTGTGGTTTGTTTGATAGGTATTTTTATTATTATAAGTATTAGGGAGCATGTGGTTAGATACACCTGGGGGGGGTCCTCGTCTGCCATTTAGTGTGTGTTATTGTTGTTGAGTAATTGAGTTTAGTTATTTGATTTAGAGTCGTGGTTTTTAAGTGAAGGGTGTAATGGAGGTTTGGTGTAATGGTTATGTGATGTCATGTACTTCTTTTGGTCTGTGAGGTTGATTTCGGCAGGATCTGTCGAAGTAATAACAACAGACGCTTCGTTGTGAAACCAAATCGGCTTTTATAAGATGATAAAGGGGTTGGTGGAAGCTTGGGTCACAAATGTTTTTTGTTTATTCCGTATCTTTGGAAGGGTGTATACAAATACTTAGATACACAAGGGTAGCATTTGATTCCCGTAATGTTAATGCCAAGGTCGTGTTATGCTTTGTGGGGGAGAGCCTATTTTTGTTGTGATGATGTGTTCGCTGAGAGTTCTTGTATATTAGTGATTTTTTCGGTATTTTTGGTTGGAATTTTTCTCGTACAGGACATAAAGGAATTATTCTAACTCACCAAGGAAGATGTTCGTATGGGAATTAGTGTGTTGAACACAGGGTTGTGAGTACTGGAGGATGGGTTGGAGTGATGATACAAGGAGGGGAAAAATACTATGTAGATTAAATAAATTTGTTTTAATGATTTTTCTTTCCCTATTCTGTAGTAGATAACATCTAGTAAAAAAAAATTTTATTTAAAAATGTAATATATATCATTAGAAAAAAAAAAAATACAAATAAAACAAAATTATATGATATATATATAACGAAATATATATAATATATAAGATATATATATATAATAGTATATAAAAAAACATCACATATAATATTAATATTAGTAATAATTCAAGGTTATATTATATATATATAAAATATATATTGATGGGGGGGGTGTTGTGATATGGCGTGTATAGTTAAGTT
>JAMYXO010005097.1:0-16131 GCA_033310375.1 Conus canariensis | reverse complement strand
GTAGTGCGGTCCAACAAAATATTTTGATTAATTTTTAAAATGCCTATTTTTAAATTTTGTTTTAAAATTTTTGAACAATAACAAAAACAGCCTTGTTTTTAAAAAATATGCTTTTGATAATAACTGGGGAAACCCCGGGTTTGCCTCCCATAAAATTTTTTTTACAAAGTGTAGGGTTTTAATTTAAGAATCAAGAAAAAAATGGTTTAAAAAAATTTGACAAAAGAGGAGACGAAATTAGCCAGTTAACCCCCCTGATGGTTATTAGGGTTTTTTGTCGCAAAAAGAAGAAATGAGAACTTCGCTTTACTCTAAAACTTAACAATGAAAATCAAAAAACCAATGTTAAAATTAAACGAAGGAGAGAAAACCAAAATATTTTTTGATGAGAGTAGCTAAAAATGTTAGGCAAAAAAACCCCATCAAGCCTTTTAGATTTAGAGTTACACAGACAAAATCTTATGGGGAAAAAACCCCGTCGATTTTGCTTTAAATTCTTACCTTGTTCATTTGGACGAGCGAGAAAGATGAAAACTTTATGAGGGAAGGGCCCCTCAACTGTTTTAGGTTTTCCCCACGGGAAAAAACTCAATTGCGTTTATAAAATTTACGATCCCAAATTTTTACAGTTTAAAAAGTTAGCTTGGGGGGGGGTCGGATTTTTAAATTTAAAAAGATCCAGAAAAAAACGGGGAAAAAGTCGGAAAGTGATCCGACATTGTTTTTAGAAATAAAAAAACGTTGTTTTTTTTAAAAAAAAATCCGTGGCCCGAAGAATAGGAGTTAATTCGTGGGGGTGGTAACTTTGAAAAAAAAAAACCCGCGCGTGGGATTTTAAAGAAAGGTGAGATAGGGGCCCTTTTTTGTTTTTTAGAAAAAGAGGTTATTAAAACGCAAAGGTTGACGACAAAAAAAAGGTTTTTAAAAGAACAAAAGGGAATTGAAAAATAATCAGGTCAGTTGAAAAAAAAATAGTTTGAAAAACTGCAACAAATGGGATTGACCTTTTAGAATGGACATAAAATTTGAATTCTTAGCCCCTTTACATTTTTGACCCTCAAAAAAATTTCAGAAAAGCATTGAATCTGGCCCCTTTCTTTTAAGTCTTAGCCAGAGGAAACGTCGGGAAAAAGATCAATAAAGCCCTTTGGGGACAAACGTAACCTCCACGAAAAAGAACGGTTTTAAAGAAAACTTCTACAAAATTACAGTTCTTAGCACAAAAAAAGGAGACACGTTTCCCAAAGTATTTAAAATTTTGTCTTAAAAAAATGAGGGGGAAAAAGGGCTTGGGGGTCAGTGACATTAGAAAGGAAACTTTTAGCTGGCAAAATTTGACGTTGACAAACTAAGTTACGTCGCGTTCTTTACAAGGCGAGGATATTTTGGCATACACAAGCCCAAAAAATTGATATTAGTTTTAAAAGAAACGATTTACAGAACTGAATGGATTAATCTTACCTTGGGCCTTATAGGGTTTTATTATATGAACAAGTTTTGACAGAGAGTATGATAAAAACAATAACTGGGAAATTTAAAATTTTCGTTTTAAAACATGGAGCAAAAACTTGGTGTAAATGTTAATTTATGAAAAAAACCCTCATTTTTAAAAGTTTTTTGGAAGACTGGTTTTGGAAAAACAAATTTGCCTCGACCTATTCAAACAGTTTATCTTTTAAATTTGTCTTTAAAGTAATTTTTGCCAACCTTAAATGGAACAAAGACACGAAAAAAGGGTTTATATGGACGATGAGACAATATTTAGTTGATCTAGCAAAAAACTGAGTGAGTGTTTAGAACTTTTTTTGCAGTTTGAAGGCCAGACATATTTATTATAGATGATGTTGGCAAAGAACATAGTTAAAAAAAGAAAAAAATTTATCAAAACTGGCTTTCAGTGGAGAATGTGGGATAAGTGTGGGATTCAAGCAAAAAAAAAACTCGTTTTAAAGCTTTAGAGAGCAATTTAAAGACAGTGGTTTATTCCACTGAAAAGACAGAGACGTTTTGATAAATGAAGAAAAAAAACGTGTTATTAAAAATTCCCAAGAAAAAAAGGTTTTAAGAAAAAAATTTAAGCCAAAAGTTTTAATTTAGTGAAAAAAACGTAACCTCACATTTGTATGTTTGAAAGGTTTTTTGGAAACTAAAAAATAGGCATTTGGGAACCCGGCGGAAAACAGGAACCGGGCTTTGCGGTTTGGGTGGCGGAGATGGTGACCCCGAATGCAAATTTTGTTTCTCGTCCCTGGAACAGGAAGTCCCCCGTATGTTGGTTTTTGGCCCTGGATGTCCTCTGGAATAGTGAAGATTCCGTCATTTTGGTCTTTGTTTTGGGATGCCCTCGGGAAATCAGTGAAGTCCCGTCATTTTGGTCTTTGGCCCGGAGCCCTTGGGAAATCGATGAAGATCCCCCCTCATTTTGGTCTTTGTGTTGGGCTCTGGAATCGTAAAGATCCCCCGTCATTTTGGTTTTTTGGTTGGAGCTCGGGATCAATGAAGATTCCGATGTTGGTCTTGTGTTGGACGTTCGAATCGATGAAGTTCCCCCGTCTGTTGGTCTTTGTGCCGGGGCCTTGGAATCAGATGAAGATCCCCGATGGGTCTTTGTGCCCGGGCCCTTGGGAATAGAAAAAAACCTCGTCATTTTTGGTTTTGTGTCTGGACGTCCTCTGGAATCAGATGAAGATTAGGGAATTGCGGTGGCGATAACAGACCAGTTTTGTGGAAGTGGGGCCCTGAATGCCCCGTTGGTAACCCCGGATCGTAACCAAGGGGTTGGGGGTTTGAATTCCCCGGGGCCCTTCGGTCAGGGGGTTTTTCCCCCGGAGTTAAAATTAGTTTGATCCTTTCCCCTACGTCCTTTGAATGGATGAAAACCCAGGTTCCGTTGTGAACGCAGCATAAAACTTGCCACAGTAAAAAACCCCTCCCCAAATTTCAGAGAGAAGGCCAGTTTGGGTTGGAGGATGAAGTAAAATGCTGCACCTTTCCCCCCAAGATGGAGTTTGGGCGCCTTTTAAAGGCGGGATAAAAACGGCTGCACACAAAATATCCCCTTTTTGGTAGAGGAATTATATTTCCGTTTTAGGGAGTCCGCGGGATCAGCCCAAACCAGAAGAAGAAGAGAAAAAGAAGGAAGAAGATGAAGAGGGAGGTTTTTGGGAATGTGAATCAGAAGCGTTTTCAAAAGACCCCGCGAAACCTCAACAAAAAATGGGTCGAAGAGAAAGCAGGTTCAAGGGGTTAAGTCCTTAGAGTGGATTTGTTTTTTTTTTCAAATAGACAACGAACTTTTTTTGCCTTAAGAGGGTCTAAACTCTTACCCGTAAATGGTACGTTCCCGCACGATTCTTAAAAACCGAAGTTTAGCAACTCCCCCAAAAAAATGTAGATGACCCCTAAAAGACTGAAAAACTTAAACCTTTTGGCCCCAAATCATTGGAAAAGTTTTTTTACTTTTTGTTTTAAAAAAAAAAAGGTTTTCGCACATTTTTTCAATTTCACTAAAATTTTTTTCACCCCTGAGAAGTTTTATTGGGGGTGTTTATAATCTGCTGGTGTGATCTCCTTTTTTATACGTGTGCCATCACCCATTTTCTGTTCGCCCGGCTGTGTTGTCATTATTTGGGTGCACTGAAATTCATGTTGTAGTGTCTGGAGTTTTTTTTGTTATGAAAAATTTTGTTTTCCCCGTGTGTGTGTGTGTGTGTGGTGTGTGTGTGTGTGGTGGGTGTGTGGGTGTGTGGTGCGTGGTGCATGGGGCGTGGTGTGTTGTGTGTGTGTGTGTGTGTGTGTTTTTTTGTGTGGTGCGCGCGCGCGCGCGGCGCGTTTTTTGTGTATTTTATCGTATGGCGGCGAATTGGTATTTTTATGTGTTTTTTTGTCTTGTTTGGGTGTCGGAAACCCTTTTGTGGGTGGTGTTTTTTCTTTGAGAATGAATTTTTTGTTTGGTCCCGTAACTTTTTCTTTTTTTTGATTTTTTTTTGTTCTTACCTATTGTTTCAATGTTTATTTGTGATGTTGGGCTTAAGAAGGGAGGATTTAAACCTTTCCTTTAATTGTCATTTCATTTTTGTGTAGATCGTTTCTGTTTTAAAAAATAATAATATTAATTGTTATTATTATTATTTTTATTTTATTTTTTTATTATTACATTCTTTTTGTTTATTTTACTTCATCATTTATCATATGAAAGTTTTTTTTTTTAAGCATTGTTTTCCCCCAGGGAAACAGGAAGAAAGGTCAAGGCCTCGGTGTTAGTCACAAGGGAAAGTTTTTAAGCTAGTTTTACCCTTAGAGCCGTGGGGGGCGAGTTGGGGCCCACGGGATCTCGTATAATGACCCCTTCACCGGGAAAGGAGGGGGTGGGTTGAGGTGGGGGTTTGGGGTTTTTTGGGTTGGAAAAATATTGTACGGGGAGTGCCTTATATTGTCTTATGGACTTTTTCTTTTTTCCTTTTTTTTTTTTTTTTTTTTTTTTTTTTTTTTGCTAAAACTCCCGAAAAGAAGAGAAGAGGGGATGAGTCAAAAACGGGGCCACGTACGCCCCTTTTAAGGGTTGATAAACCCAGGAAGTGGGAAAGCAAAAAAAGGAGGGGACAGACCCCTTTTTCATCAGGCGTTGGTTTGCTGCACTAGCCCGAAAACTGTGGGTGTAGGGGGAATAGCAATGGGGGCAACGATTTTAAAAAAAAGAAAAAGTGGAGTGTTTGTCAGGGGGGTTACTATTACGAAAGGTGGCAAAAAAAAAGTGACCCATCATTTTGCGATTTGATTGTAAAACAAAACGGAGGACCACATGACACCAAAAAGGCAACCATCCCGAAAACTGAGCGTAAGCAACGTGGGAAAAAAAAATTTTTAAAAACAACAAAACAAAAAAAGAGCGGACAAGTGTTTGCGCGTTTAAATTTTGACCCTTATTTAAACCCGCAGGGGCATCGCGATACCCATTAGCCAAAAGAGGATACGAAAAGGGGACGTAAGTGCAAGCCTTTGTTTAAGACAGCCCCGTGCCTGTATTGTGCGCTTCGAATGTGGTGGAAACTCCGAGTAATTCGTTGAGGACCCCTCCTTTTCAACGGGCTAAAGTGGTGGATAAAAAAAAATAATAAAACTGTTGAAAGAGCAATCTGCCCTGTTGTGGGTATCAAAAGGCCCCCAACCCGGGGTCATTAAAGCCCCCTTTGAACGGTTTTTTGATTGGTCCAAGTTTTGAATGATGGTCGCTCAGCACTTCAAAGAGTCTCCACTTCTCCCCGGGGCGAAAACAACGTCGACAAACCCCAAAGCGTGCGAAGATTGTCCCCCAGTGGAACTTGGAAAAGTTTGGGACGTGTGTGTTAAAGAGGTGGTTCTTGGAATTTTTTTTCAAGCTAGTGTGTAGTCCCGGTTTTTGAAGTTGTAATAAACCCTTGCATTTTTTTAAAAGAGCCTCGTGTGCAGCACTCTTAAATCACTCCCCTTGGCATTGGCCAATCTGAAAAAGAAAGATGTAAACCCTTCAAAGGATGAAGGTGGCATAAAAGAAAGAAGAAGAAGAATACTTAAAGTTTCGGGGAACGGATAAGGAATGCAGGTGTTACAGAAGAAAAAGGATCTGGGCCCAAAGAGAAAATTTAAACCAGAACTTTGGGGTTTTTGAAAGGCTTGGGCAATAAAAAAACAAGCCTTTGGGGAGAGTGAAAATTGTGAACGATAGAACCTTGTCGTTAAACCTCCCAAGACAAAACAAACATCCAAAATGAAAAAGGGCTTTGTTTAACACATGTTTAAAAGGTGGAGAAAAAAAAAACCCCCAGCTGCCTTGAATCGGTAAAAGACATGCAGAATCGAATGAAACAATTGGGAGAAGGGGTGCTTTAAAGGACAACGGGAAAGGTTGTATATCGGGTTTTTTGTCTTTGGCTTTTCTTTTTCCCGGAGAATTAAAGAAGAAAAAAAAAAATGCCTTCGCTGTGTGAAATGTTTGCAAAAGTTTGAAAGAGCCAAGTCCTTAGAGCTAGAGGTGGGGGGGGGGGGGGGGGGGGGGGGGGGGGGGGGGGGGGGGGGGGGGGGGGGGGGGGGGGGGGGGGGGGGGGGGGGGGGGTAGGGGATAGTAAAGGGAAAAAAAATTGCCGGAAAGGGAAAATTAACCCCAGCTAAAGTGAGGCTTTTTTCAAAGGGGCAAAAAAAAAAAAAAAGATGCTGGCCAGGGGGGTTTTAGGGGTGTCCTTTAAGCAAAACGAAAAAAAACGGGGTCGGGGTGTCTCTTTTTTAAGTAAACGCAGCCAAACCCAGTGATTGCGGTTTTTCTGGTACATCGCTAGGGGGCTACGACTGCCGATGCACGAAAATCTGAATTAAAGGCCGAAGCTTAAGAAACAAAAACAGGGGTCGTGTCCCCAAAACCTTGTAAAAATGTGCGAAAAAGGACTTAGTGGGGGGTGCCCCTTAGGAAAAACAGGAAAAACTTTGTGGTGTTTTTTTCCTTTTTTCTTTTTTTTTTCCAGTTGTCAATACCCACTTTTCAGCGGTCAAAGAAAAGAATCAGAAAAAAGTTTTGAGCGTCTTTTAAGCGACGGGAGTAAACTGTTTGAGCAAACAGGAGGCATTAATTGTTTCTATTTTTAAAAAGAACATTGTTTTTTTACAATTTCACGTCCAAAACATAAGTTAGAGTTATGGCTTTTTACATAAATTTGTTTTTGTTACAATATAACGAAGAAGTGGCAAACCACCGCTGTGGCGAATGGTTTTTGGTCGCGGATCCCGGTGGGGGTCGTGGGTTCGTTCCCCCCGAGTATGGGGATTTTTTTGCCCCGAGCTCCCCACCCGAGTTTAGTTTGTTACGGGCCAGTTGGGAAAACTGGGCCACCAGTCAGTTTTTGGAGCTCTTGAGAGGTGCTAAAATTTTGGAAAAAACCCGCGGTGTCGTACCTCGGGCTGGTTTAGCCGGGGTATAATGAAAGGAAGGTAGAGTAAGTCGCATGCGTCTCAGACACGAATGGAAATCCAAGATCATCTTCATCATCCCATTCTCATGATCAGATTAAAAAAATGTTAAAATTCTGTGGCCCTTTGCCCTGCCTCATGGTGACCCAATTTTGATGTCCTCCCCACGTTGGCCTTGGTTTTTTCCCGTCGGGTCCCGGTTGGGCAAGCCCCGGGGGGCTGTCGTTGGACGGCGGGGGGGCCCCCCCAGAGGGAGGTCACTCACCCCGGCCCGCGATACAATTATTGTTTTCAGTGGGGGGTTGTAGGTGATTTTGGTTTTTAGATAAACGGCCCCACTGAACACCCCGAAGTATGGCGCAATGCGTGTTCCCCCGGGGGTTTTTCCCTTTTGAGACTTCTTGCTGCTCCCTGTGGATTGCCGGTGCGGGGGCGGGGGGGCGCCCGGGGCTGTGGCTGGGACGGGGGTGGGAAAATGAGCGGCGTGGGGTGCACGCCTCTGAGGTGGGCAGAGGTTGGGAAGCAAAAAAAAAAAAAAAAAAAAACCAGTGGAAAACGTTTTTTTTCAACTACAAAATCGAACCCCACCCTCCCCCATCCCCCCCAAAAAAAAATTTTTTAAAAATACCATCGAAAAAAAATTGAAACAAAATTCGATAAAAATGACAAAAAAGTGATAAGTATAGTGAAAAACGTAAGGCCGCACACAAAGACGACTACCCCATGAAACTTTTTTTAAAAAGAGAGAGAGAGAGAGGGGGAGAGAAGGAGAGAAGAGAGAGAGAGGAGGGAGGACAAGGGTGCCCAAAAGAGGGCGAGCACCAACCAGCCGTGTCCCCTGTGGCCCATCCGCGGACGAAAGGCCCGGGCAGGCATACAAGTTTTGCATTCAAAAGGGTTTCGTGGTTCCCCAAGCATAGTAAAGATTTATTCTGTAAATTTTTTTAATTTTTGTTCCATTTTTTTCCTCTTCAACCTTCCCTCCCCTTTAAATCCAAATCTTTGCAAATATTCTACGAAAACAGTTTGAGTTTTTGGGGGCGTTGCTTTTTTTCCCCCATATTAGATGTTCGCTTGGTTTTCTGACATTCAAATTTTAAAGGGGGCAGCTTGAAAAAAAAGTTACTCTGTGTTGGTTTTCTTATGGGACAAAATTCCCCCCTTTTTTAGTTCATTTTTGTTAAATTATGACGTTTCGTTAGTGAACGTTAGTGAAAATTTTTGAAAGTTCCAATAAGTTTCTTGGATTCAAAACCGGGTTGATTGCTTAAGAACATGACAAAATGATTTCTAAAAAATGGATTTAGGCAGCGCAGTAAAAAAAATGTTGGGAGTTTCTGAATCAGTGAACAAACGGGATCGTTTAACCCCGTTAAAAAGTCTTTGGTGATTTTACCTTAAAGTTGGTCTCAAGGGTTAATTGGTTTTTTTGTCTCTGATACATGAAAAATGGACAAGGGAGTTTCCGTGAAATAAAATGTTAATTCACCGAAAGATTTGGCTGGCTTTTGTTTTTTGAGAGATTGTTCCAGCGTTTACGTTTTTGGGAATGAAAGTGGTTTTTTACAGTTTTTTTTTTTCCAAGAAGGCGTACCTTTAAAAGCGTTTTTCCGGGAAATCGAGATTTTTGTCGACACTAAGTCTGGGATGAATTTAGGTGTTTGGACACACACCTTCCCCGGGCTTATTGAACTTATTTGAAAGAATTGTCCCCCTTTGCCCTTTTTTTTAAGGACCAATCCGATTATTCATTTAATTTTTTCTTGTCTCCTTTAAAAAAAAAGTATGTTAAAGGGTTTCCCTCCTTTTGGGGGATCCGTCAAAATGCAGAGGTTTATTGTGTCAAAAGGGATGGAATTATGGAAAACGGGGCCTATTTCTTCCATATACCCCCCTGTAACTCTCCCCGAATTGAAAAAGGTACTTCTGGGTGGACGAGGGATTTTCAAGCCGAAAAAAAATCCTCCCCCAAATGGTTCGAACTTTGACTTGGGTTGCAGGCAAAGGTCTGACCTTTGGGCCAGGGTTTAGCCAAAGACGAGAATAAGAGGCTTTTGACCTTTACTTGTGTGTCCCCTGGGTTTCCCCCCTTTTTTTTAGCAGATGGGAAAAATACCGCCGTCTATACAGGGAGGTCCCCGGGTATCAGTGCGTACGCAAAAGAAGAAGAAGAAAAAGATCTCGCGTCCCGTTAAAAAGCCCAAAATCTTGATTGTTTCAAACTTTTCGGGATATTTTTAAAATGTCGTTTTGTTCTCTAAACATGATGTTTTTAATTTGCTTCAATGTGCCCAGTTGTCTTTAAATTTATCTGAAGACCGGTCTCTATTCATGTACTGCCGGGAGAGTGTGGGGGAAATGTTAGGGGGGGGGAGAGGGTATCCGAATTATCTTCAAAGTTTTGTTTCGTCCCGAAAATTTAAAACGTCAAGGGGTTCCCTGAATTTGTCTTTTCAAGGTAAACTAAAGATTTTATGCGGCCCGGGCTTGGTCCAGCGAAGTGCTATTTAGCATAGCACCCAGTCTTTAAGACAAAGAGTATTGTACTTTAAAGTCATTAACATAAACCCAGCTATAAGTCCCTTACGGTTCCTATGATAACGGAAAACCCTTTGGAGGTGGTTTTTTTCCCCTTTGATAACAACCACTGCCACTTTGTTCATGAAGTAAAAATGAATAAATACGAAAGGCAATTTTTTATGTCATACCTAATTTCAGCAAAAATTGTATTTTTCTTAAATTTTGCCATATTAGAGGTTTTTCGATTCTTCATTGCAATAAAGAAGACGTATTAAGAATCCTCCAAGGTCAGACCCCTGCTTTTAAATAATCTTCAGAGGTTCTTGCTGGTAATTGCTTTTCCAGAGCGGGGAAAAACCCCATTACAACAAATCACCTTGATATTACCCTTTATTTTCTAATTTCCCCTAAAAAAAAAAAAACACCAGACCTTTTAAAGCCTACACACAGACAGCTACTCTAGTGCTGGTTCCCTGTTCCTCAGGGAAAGTTTCGAGTCAGGTATAGGATATAATAAGGGGGTTTTCGTTTCCCAAATTTGTGAAATAGCCCATATTAAACTGAAAAAGAATGTTTTACAAAATGAGGTGCTAAGGTTTTTGTGGTCGCTTTTATCTTTAGCCCCTCCCTATAAAAACCCTTTACAGATGAGAAGTGACCTTTTTGGGAAACAAAACAACTCTCCGATTTTCTGAAAATTATTCTGTCCTGTGAAATGTTGGGGTATTTCTTACTACAACTTTTACGTTAACCCCCCACCCCTTGAACTTTTCCTCACCATCATATCATATTCACACATCCACTCTCCATACTAAAAATCATCTCAACATATCATCATCTTTTCCAAATCTCTTCATCATCATCATCCCCAACCTAAAATTCATCATCTCACCCTCTCCATAAGAAAATTATTCATATCGGCGTCATCTATCATCACATTCCTTCACACCCCCACCCCCAGAAATCATATTATCATCACCTATCATCATCCCCTCACAATCACATAAACATAAAATTTTTATCATCATCACCCCTGCTATCACCGGGGATCGCTATATCTCTTCGTCGGTCCTAAATTCGTAGCGAACTTGCCTTTAGAAAACAAAAAAAAAAAAAAAAAATACCCGGGTTATCCCTTTATAACATAAAAAAACTAAATGATTCTTCGCCACGTCGTCGTTTTCTTTTTTTTTTTTTGTTATTGTTGTTGTTGTTGTTGTTAATACCTTTTTTAAACATAAACTGTTATTTATTCAGTCCATGCTTTTGTCTTTGTTTGTTTTTCCCAAAAATTTTTTTAATATCTCATCACCTCATCAAATATCCCCGACTCTCACTAGCCCCCCCCCCCACCACCACCCAATCCCCGGTTTGGTGTTGACGGGGGCAGGCGAGGCGGGCGCGAGGGTGAACCCCCCCACGTCTTTGCAAACTGATTCAAATTTTTGTCGACCCTCCCCCACATCGCCGCCTTTAGCGCACCCCCCCCATAACGTCACCAACCCCCCACACCCATCCCCTTTTCCCTCTTCCCCCTAAAACCGAGGCGGGCCCCCGGGGAAATGGCTTCCCACGACCATCCCTCTTTTTTTTTCAACCACCCAAAAACAATAGTTCTCATGTGGTTTTGTTTTTACTTTTTTAAAGTTGCTAAATGTGGCTTTTATTAAAATCCAAAATCACGTTTTTGTGCCCCGGAAAAGGGTTTTTTTAAAAAAAAATAAAAAAGCACTTGGGAAAAAAGAAACAAAAAGTTGCTTTGGTTTTTTTAGCCCCACTTCTTTACGCTTTTGTTTTGCTAAATTTTTTTTATTTTTCATTTTGAAATTTTGTGTGGGCCTATTTTTCCCGCTCCCTTTCTCCTCCTCTTTTCCCCTCTTCTTCTTTTTCTTGTGTGTGTTCTTGTCTTTCTCTTGCCCTTGTCTCTGTCTCCCTCTCTTTCTCCCCCCCTCTCTTCATCTCTCCCCCTCTCCTCTCTCTGCTAATATGTTTTTAAATTTTGCCCCCTTTTCTTTCTAAAGCCTTTGGTTTTTTTAAATTTTTGTTTTGTCCCCCCTTCCCCCCCCTCCCTCCTCTTCTCCTCTCTTTTCTCTCTTCTCTTTCTCTCTTTGAATTTTTAATTTCATGTGAAAGTTTGTATCCCTTTTTGGGTCAAAAGTTTTTTCGATGCTTCCTAAAGGGGGGGGAAAGGGGGCAGGGGGTGTGGGGAGGGGGAGGGAAAAAGGGGAAGCAGAAAAGGGGTTGGGAGAGGGGGGGGGAGAAAAATGAAAACAGGGAGCGGAAGGGGGTGGGGGTGGGGGGGGCAAAAATAAGGGGAAGGGGAGGGGGGAGAAGGGAGAGAAGGAGAGCGCCCCGAGAGAGACCAGAAGAGACACAGAGAGAGAGAAAAAAAAGGGAGAGGGAAAAAAGGGGCGAGAAGCGAGGAGAGACCCGGCAGACAGCGGCGGGAGGGCGCGCTGAAGCAGAAGACCCCCCCCCCCCGAAGCGTAGATAGACAGACGACTGAGAGCGAAACAGCAGAGAAGAGAGAGAGACTGAAGGATTGTTTTAAATGCAAAAAATGCCCATGATCAGAGCTTTTTATTAATAAAAATATATATTTATATATAATTTTTAAATTAAAAATTTATATAATTATAACCGTAAAAGAGATTTCCGCCTTTATTTTTTAAAAATTCAGTTACCTATTATTCCCAAAACAGATCTGACATAACATTCCATACCAACAACATGTAAAAACTAAACAATTTTTTTGCACATGACGTATAATCTGCCCCATCGAGTAGTTTTTTGATGTCAAAAAAACCCCGAAAAAAAGATTATAAGAGGAAAAAAAGCCGCCTTAAAAAAAATTACTCAATTTGAACAGAAAAATTTTGTTTTCTCCATAATATTTTTACAAAGTGGAGAACACCACACACACAACACACCTGTCTTGGTCGATTTCTTCCACAATTCAATGCGCAGGGCTTATAATCTGGCAAAATCGGGTTCCTACCCCCGGTTTTAAAGCGAAATGGCTTTTAAGCAGAAAGTAAAAAAACCTAGAATTTCCTACTTATTTCAAAAAAACGGCGGGAATGTGGGTACGAAGGGAAATCTTCTAACCAAAAACACGTAACGTTAAATCTGTAGAGGGTTTTTCCTCCTTGTTGTGTTCGGATGTGTTTTTCCCCCCCCCCCCCCCCCACCCCCACCCCTCCACCCCCCCACCCCCCTTTTTTCGCCTCCTGTCGTCCACAGTAAAGCCTGAGAGGGGCCCATTTCCTGAGTCTCTACCTCTAGTGTCGTTTAAAGTTTTTTTTCTTTCGAGGCTGTTCTTGCCCCTTTAAAAGGGGTTAAGGCTGGTCGGGAAAGGTTCAAAAGGTTAAGACCTTTTTGTGCGGCGAAGGGGGTTAGCACTCTGTAAAGGCCCCAGCTCCAGGCACCAAGTAACCCTCGTTTCCTCAAAGTCATGACCCCTGCCTTTTTCTACTGGCAGGGCCCCTTATGATGGGAAAGATGAAAATCCCCTTTGACTCGGAAAAAGAAGAGTTGGTGTCTTGGAGAGGGGGGGGGGGAGGGGGGAGAGAAGGGAGGAGGGAGAGAGAAAAGAGAGGGGAAGAAGAAGAAGGGAAAAGGGGAGAGAGAGGAGAAGAGGGGGAGAGGAGAGAGGAAGAAGAAAAGAAAAAGAAGAAGAAAAGAAGAAAAGGGAAAAAGGGGAAAAGAAGAAGAGGAGGAGAGAGGAGGGAGGTTGATGATATGTGGTTCGGGCATTGGGTTGGGGTTAGGTTGTGGGTTTTGGTTTTTGTCCCCTAGGCACGTTTTGGAGTTTTTTTAGTAGCCGTTAGAAGCTCGCATGTCGGTACCTGTTAAGGTGGAACCCCCAGACAGTGTCATTCATTCATGGATGTTCTGAGAGTGTTGTCAGATTCCATGACCAACCCCCGGGTCGTATTTGGTTTTTATTGAAACGGGGGGGGGGGGGGGGGGGGGGGGGGGTTATTTAAAAAAAGGTGTAGATAATATCCCGTCCTTTGGGTTCGTCCAGAATGAAAATTAAAGGATCATTTTCATCATAAATTTCATTGATCACGAAAAAAAAAAAAAAACCAATTTTTAAGTTGGGCCCCTTGTACCCATCTCTTTGGTAAATTCCGTAGATTTTTTTTTCCCTTTATGATGTGGGGTTTTCAAAATTTAACCCCTTAAGAAAGATCGTCGTTTTTTTCTTTTAAAGAAAAAAAGTTATGTAAAATTGATGTCGCATAGGTGTGAATTTTCATTTGGTATGAATGTTCATATACGTTACTTTGGCAAACCCATTGCTAAAAAAATTTCTTCCCCCAAAAAGGGACATAAATTTTTTGGGTAAATGATGTTTTTACGATCGAAACCCCTGTGCTATTTTCAAAGTAATTAGTTTTTCAAGTGTTGTAAATTGTTTCTTTTCGATTTATAGAAACTAGTTTATTTTGGCCTTTTTTTTTTTTTTTTTCCGTTTTTGCTTTGAAACCCCTTCCCCCATCCCGAAAAGGCAAAAAAAGAAAAAAATTTGTTTTTTTTCATTTTGTCGGGGTTTTGGGATGTTTGGGGGGTCGCTGGACGGATTTAGGACGGCTTTGGGGAGGGGCGTTACTTACGTAACATCAAATTTTTGCGTGTGGGGTAGAAGGGGTGGGTTTTTCTACGTTGGATCAGAAAGGGACCACTGAACCACCCAAATGACTCGGAGCATGCATGTTTCTGGGGGGTTTTTCCGAAAGGGCGTGGTATTGATTTCCCCTATTGTGAGCTGCTGGGGTTTTGACGGGAACACCCCGGTGTGGGTGTGTGTGGTGGTGGTTTTTGGTGTGTGTTGTGGTGTGTGTGTGTTGGTGGTTTGGTGGTGTGTGTGTGTGTGTGTGTGTGGTGTGTGTGTGTGGTGTGCGTGTGTGTGTGTGGTGTTGTGTGTGGTGTTTGTTGTGGTGTGGTGGGGTGTAATTTGGGAGTGTGTGTAAAATTTTTGCCCGAGTGGGGGAGGGAAAAACAAAAAAGAAAAAAAAAAAACCCCCCATCGGGAGGAGAGAGAAGAGAGGAGAGAGAGAGAGAGAGAGGAGAAAGAGAGAGAGAGAGCACTGTCCCTATGCCGGGAAATACAAAATTAAAAACCCATGCGAATTACTTTTGTGCCTCTTGGGGTGCTTTCATAAAACAAATCATCAGAGGCTATAGACCTTTCCCTTTAAATATTAAAATTATTAATATAATATAAAATTTTCTTGAGTAGAACAGCAACGTGAATTCCCCCCAAATGAGTGGTATAGTGCTTCTCTCGGTGGGTTTCCCCATGACGATGGACAGGATTGGTCCCCGTGGTTGTCGGTGCCCGGGGGGGGCGGGAGGAGGGAGCAGAGGGGGTGGACTTTTGGACTTGGGCGGTGGAATGAGTGGGTTGTGTGTGTTTTTGTGTTGTTGGGGGTGGGTGTGTGGTGGTTGGTGTGGTGGTGTTACGTACTGAAGGGAAGAAGTCACCAAAAAGGAGAAAACATTTTGTTAAACCCCCTCGCACTTGTTTTTTTGTGTGTTTTTTTTTTTAAATTTCCCGTCTTTCCCGTGATAGTCAAAAAAGGAAAACCCTTTGTCTGTTGTCTGTCTGTTGTCGCCTCTCTCTCTCTCTTCTCTCTCTCTCTTTTTCTTCTTTCTCTTTTCTTCATGAAGTTGGGAAAAGAAGGAAGAGTGAAAATTTTTGACCCGACCCATGAAGAAAAACAAACGTGGAGTGTGTGTGCCCGTAAAGGTGACAATGGACACAAAAAAGTGACTACTGACACGCAGGGAGAAGACTATGGGGCTAATGTCCCGGGCGGCGGTCCCCTCATCGCGCAAATGTGGGGGAAAACATGGCCCAAAAAGGGGTGTTGAAAAGAAAAATTGTGCAAAATTCAGATAACATTTTGTAAGTGTTGGATAGAAAGAAAACGCTGGTTCGAGTGCTGGGTAAAAGGAAAAACCCCTTTCTGGGTTGCGGAGAAACTGTTTTTTAAAGAGAGAAAAAAAACAACAACAAAAAAACCCCCGTTTTCCCTGTCTGATTACCCTAATTTAATTCAAAGTAAGGTAATTACCCCGATGAATTCCCTGTTGCAAAAATAATTTTTTCTTTAGTACGTAATGGTAAAGATGGTTGAATCGTTTATTTACCCCCCCCCAATCTAATTCTGAAAGGGTTTGAGCTTAAAGACGATGAATTTGGGAAATCTTGGCCCTGGTCTCTTGACGATGACGTACGGTGTTTACTCCCAAAAGGGCCCGGGTTCCCTTTTTTTTAGAGAATCTGGAAAAGAGCCAGAGAAAACCCCCGTGACGACCCATGGGGGAAAGAACACGAGACGAGGGATGACTTTCTGGTCATACCCACATCATTCACCCTTTCAGACCGCGATATTTACGGTCCAGTCTGCAGATTTCAAAATAGGCACCCTCGTCGTCGTTCTGCTGCTGCTGCTGCTGCTTCTTGATGATGACGATGATGGGAGGAAAGGGGGTTGTTATGGTAGAGGGGTGGGGTGGGGGGTTTAGGGGGGGGGGAAGAAAAAGTATCTGGGGTTTAAAATGTTTTCTTTGGCCTTTTATTTTTTTTTTTTTTTTTTTTTTTTTTTTTAAAATAAGGAGAAAGAATATTTTTAAGATTGTCGGTCTTTAAAAAATTAATGG
>JAMYXO010005096.1:0-12500 GCA_033310375.1 Conus canariensis | reverse complement strand
GAGAGAGGAGAGAAAGAGAGGAAGGAGAGAGGAGAGAGAGAAGAGAGAGGGTGGGGCTAGGGGGAAATTATTCATTGTCAGTCAAGTCATTCAGCCTGTCAATAGTCAATAGTCGGTAGGCCTGACACCCATCATGGTTTTTGTGGGGTCAGTAATAAATCAAACGTCTTTATATTCCAGTGCCCAGTTATCACTGACGTGGGTCATTTCGGCATTGGCTCTTCAATAATTAAAACAGTCATCAGTCAGTCTCTGGTCGAAGCTTGGTCACCCAGTGAATTGGTTGAGGGGGGACTGGTCGGTGGGTGAGTTGGTTAGTTGCTTTGCTGGCGGTTGGCTGGTTTATTTCATTATCTACGAGCTGGTTCTTTTTCGTGGTCGGTTTCCTAGTGGGTTACATGACCATCCTTGGGGTTTTGTCAAAATTTTTTTCTTAATTTTTTTTGCGATGAAATCAGTTGGTCGTCGACGGATAAACTGGCCCCCCTTTTTGCCGGCTGTTGGGGATGAAAAATGGCTTAGTTACATCATGTTCAACACACTCTGACTCGGCTATCCCCCGCCTCTTGTGGCTGAAATGACTGAAGAAGGGTCCATGATCCATTCCGTATACCAGACAGCACGGAATCCCATTCGTTCTATCTTGACAAACCGACACGGTGAAGATTAAAAACCAAGTGGGAGCGTGCAGTTAAACAAGTGGACAGGAAAATGCACAGGCACCGTTGAACGGACTTGCATGAAATCGCAATCGTAACGTGCTAATAGGCTCTAGAAAAGAGTGGGTTTGTTTCCGTGGTTACAGGGCTGTTTATATAATCTTTTCCACGTCTACCAACAGTGTACGAAAGAACGCAGGGGTTGGGGGTGAGGGGGAGGGGGGGGGGGGGGGGTGAAGGGGGACAGGAGGGGGGGGGCTTGGTTGGGAGGGTGAACGGATGAGGAAGGGGGAGGGGAAAAGGGAACAGGAAAAAGGGTGCTGTGGGGGGCTTGGTTGAACGGTAACCTAAAAAGTATGACTTACACATCACTTTGGGCCAAGAACCCGGATGTGTGTGTGTGTGTGTGGTTTTGTTTTGTGTTTGGGGGTGGGGTGTGTGGCGCGCCGCCGGGGCGCCACCCCGGGGCCTTTTTATGAAAAGCTTGTATAGGAAGACAGAAAACTTTTGGTATTACACTTTCTGAAAATTGGGAAACCCATTAAAATAACGAATCTGGGGCAACGTTGGTGTCTGAACTACTTTTGGGACCTTTTCTCTTCCTATGACTCGTACACCGAACTAGCCAAAACAAAATGTATTCTGTTTCGAAAGTATTTTACAGAGCGACAAAATCCACTTGTATTAGGGGAAAGGATTGATTGAAAAAATGACGTTCAGGTCTGACATCCCATTTTTTTTGTGTCAAGAGACGGCGGTTTAAAAAAAAAAAAAACTTCACCGTCAACAGATACTGCTTCAAGTAAATGAATGATTAGGTTTGCATACATAGTATACAATTGTGTGCAAAAGTGCAAATGCCGATTTTGTTTTGCGAGTCAACAACCGTTTTAAAACATGAAAAAAACTTTTTTTCATTGCTAAACAATATATATTTTATATATTTATATAATATTATATTTATATTATTCTCAACAAGACTGCATATGGGTTGACACCAAAGTTAAAATATATATTAAAATATGGGGTGTTTTGGGGTGTGTGTGTGTTTGTGTGTGTGTGTGTTGTGTGTGTGTGGTGTGTGTGTATCAATTTATAGAACAATTTTTACAACACATTGTCCCTTTATCTTCTAAGACCTCCAGTTTTGCACATAAATTAGCATTGTTTTCTAAAAGTTCTTTGAAAATGATCCCTTGATTGGAACACACCCAAACCTCGGCTATATCAACAAATTCCAAAAACAACTGAGTCCCCGTAATCAAAGTATTTTTCAATTTGAATTTTTTTTTAAACAATCGTACATTTGATAATATTTTTGTGTGTGTGGTGAAGAGAGAGAGAGAGAAGAGGGGGGGGGGGGGTCAGGCAGACAGACAACAAAGAGAAAATCAACAAACAAAAGGGCAGACAGAAATGAAAAGTTAAGAGGGAAAAAAAACAGAGAGAGAGAGAGAGAGAGGAGAAGAGAGAGAGAGAGGAGAAAGAACAGACAGAAAACAGACAGATAGAAAAGACGACAGACATATTTACGAAAGCAGAGAAAGAGACAGAGACAGAAAAAGAGGCAGACAAAAAAACACGTGAGAGAGAGAGAGAGAGAGAGAGGAGAAGAGAGAGGGGAGGAGGGGAGAGAGAAGGGTTTTAAAAACCACACACGGGGACAGAACCAACAACAAAGGAACACTGTTTTTCCCCTTAACGCCTGGCGCTAGACCTTGCCACGCAAGAGGCCATTTTAACTGCCAAAGGTCAAAATGGTGCTTTCTTTTTCTCCTGCTGGGGGAATAATCTGCCCTTGCCTTGCATATATTTTTTCACGCGGAACACCACAGTAAAACAAGGAAGTATACATATAAGCGTATATTATAAAATAAGCTTTATTTTATAGCAACTTTTTTCCTCTCCCACTTTCGTTTTATTCATTTACACCCTTCGTGGCTGCTTTGGGGTGCTGTTGGATTCTTTTTTTTTCCCCTTTGGGGGTGAGAAAACCCCAGAATTTTGGGCTGTGGGGTGTCTTATTTGACACCAGGAGTGCAGAACCATCAGCCCGGGCTCCCCGATGAGGGCCGACCAGCGGGGCGAAAGGCCTAGGCAGGCAATACAAATAACTGCCTTCAAAAGGGTCACGATGGTCCCCCCAGGCAGCTAGGAAGGGTTTCTCAATTTATAATTATTCCCCCATTTTCTTCACTTCATTTTTTTTTTCTTCTCAAAAATTTAAAAATTTTTGAGTTTTTATTAAAATGACCGAAGAATATTAGTGCACTTGTTTTTCCCCTACTATTTAAAATTGTTCAGCATTTAATATATTTATATATAATAAACTAAAAATTCCAAGGGATAAGTACCGAGCACCATTCCAGCAACTTCAGAGCATTTGGGTTTGCAAGGCTGCAAGAAGTAACATTTATAAAAAAAACTGCTCTTAGTCTTAGATTAAAGAAATGGGGGGAAATAAGCCTTCAATCTGCAGTGGTGAGTTCTGCCTAACTAACAGATGGTTGGGGGTGAATGGGGAAAAAAAAAATGCTTCTCAAAATGAGCCTTCAGAAAGCTTAAGCTCCAAAGGAGACGTCCCCAAAGGGGGGAGGAAATTTCACTAACATATAACCCCGGGTCAATACCGAAATTCCTTGGAAATTTATTATTTTTATTGAATTTAGTCCCTTGCGGATTCATTCCAAAACTGGCCCTCAGCATTGTGTTTTAAAGAGGTTTATCTTTTTTTTTCTACTTTTCACAAGAAAATGTAGCTTTTTTTGCTTTTTAAATGATTTTTCTTTGCTTCTTAGGTGGAAATTTTGGTTGGTTTTTTGAAAACTCAACAAACATACTACTGTATTGCACACCAGCTTTTTTTGGGATGCATTCTTTTTAAAACCGAAAAAGGGAGAGGAGTCAAATTTACACTTTCCCCCGGTCACTGAGGGAAACGACAATTTCGAATTCGGTATCCGACCACACCACAAAAAACATACATACACATTGTTTCACACATATCAGGGCTTTTAACTCAAAGCTACGCTTGTGCTGAAAAACCGTTGGGTTTTTGGCCAAACCCTAGGGCCATCCTCTGGTTTTAAACCCCCTTGAAGCAGGGCTGAGTTGGGCCCGCCCGTACCTTCCCTTCCAAGAGCCTTTCCTCACTCGGACCGCCCCAATGGGGTGATTTAGAAAGGCCAGGTCTTTTTCTTTCCGGATGGTTGTAGTCCAACATGACAGCCACTCCTTTTTTTTCTTTTGTTTCCCCCCCCCCCCACCACCCCACACAACACACACAACACATACACATATGCACGCACACACACAAAAAACGCCAACAACACAAACCGCAATTTTTCTCCTTTTCCTTTTCCCCTTCCCCCCAAGGCGAGTTAGTCAAAAGGGAAAACGGTCGTGTTTGGAGATAAAACTGGTCTCAGAGGGTTGGTCCCTGAAAAGGAGCACACTCCCTTGTCCGCCCTCTTTCCCGCTGGTTGGGTTTCCCAGTCCGGGGGTCAACAGGGGATCTGTTCACCGCTTGACGGCCATGGGCCTGGTGCACCAAAAACAAAGGTCATCATCCTCCCAAAAAAAGGGGGAACGTCCCCCTCGGGAAAACCCCCCCTCCAAAGAACAGACGACAAAACCCACCGCCTGCCCCCCTTTTCATTCACTTTCCCCCCGTGCCTGTCTCTGCCCAGAAGGGGCACCCTGTTTGTGGTGTGAAAAGACGGGAATTTCGTGTGGGAAGATGTTATGCGTGCTTTCACACACGGAACCGCGCTTATCTATTCGAAGGACTTTGGGGAAAAAGGGGGTCCGAGGAAAAAAAATCACCCTGTACCGAAAAGGCCCCCGGGGGAGACTCGAACCCCCAACCCCCGGACCCAAGGTCACGATCCCGGGGCTCTGCACCAAAACTTTTCCCCCCCAATTTTTTTCTGTCTGCACAATTTTCCACTCTCTGAGCTTTTTTGGGAAATTACAATGCATCACTACCTCACTGACCCCACCCAAAGATCAAATGTGTTCAAATTTCCCAAAATTATCACCCACCTCCCCGACCAACCACAAGAAAGGCCTTCAAAATGTATGGCATTATCACATACATTTCTGACCACACCAACAAAAAAAAAAAAATGTTCAAAAAACGTACAACATTTTCAATTCCAAAACTGGGAGCCCACAGGCGGTGTTGTCACCTCGCTGCTCTACGGCGTGAACCTGGACCTGTCGGAAACAAAATGAAGGGGGCGGATCAGTTCCCCCCCGCTGCCTGCGTAAGATCATGGGGGGTCTCCTGGGAGGAGAGGATTTCCAAAACAGAATTTCGCCCGAGCAAAGTGCCCGGTAACGATGCGCGATCATGAAAAACGCAGTTGATGTGGGTTGGGGGGTGTGAAAAAGAATTGGACGACACGCGACTTCCAAAAATGGTCTTCTTTTTTCCCGAGGGTGGCAGCTGGAACAAGGAACACGGGCGGCCACCAAAAGCTTTAAAGCTGCCTGAAAGTATCACTGGCTTCCTTTGGCATCCCGCTTCAGGGCTGGGAAACACTTGCCAAGACCGCGTGCTTGGCGACTTGCTGTGCACAAAGGAGTAAACAATTTTAAAAGAGAAGCGTTTGCAGGAATTGGCCCAGAAGCGCAACCCCGCAAAGAGGGGAGACCTGACCCAAATTTAACCCTTCGCATCCCCAATGGGGGCTATTTGGTTCCGCTTTCTTCCTACACATACGGAGTCATGAGTCTTCGGCCACGACGGACATCCCTGATGATCTCTGTGTACACCAAAATTTAGCTTCACAACGAGGCTAACAAAAAGGGGGATGGTTTTTCTTGTTTTTTCTTTTTACAGTATGCGTTGCTTTTTTCCCCCGGCACTAAACAGTAAGTCAATCCTCTGACGGTACGCCAAGGAGTGTCCATTCTTTTCCCTTTTCAATTCCACGAACATGGGACAGAGGATGCGAGATCTCCGTACAGTCAAAAAACGGGTACATCTTTTTTCAAATGGGAATTTTAAAAAAAATGATAGCAGAATAATATTAATACAATTCGAAACAATTAAGGGGTCTGCTTTGTCCGCAGAAGAGGGAAGAGAGAGAGAGAGAGAGAGAAGGTACTGAGGATCAGGCAATTTTAAAAACCCGTGCCCACCACAGTGGGGGCGACATTGTTATATTTTAAAAAAAGTTAAAATCAAGCTTAAAACATTACAAGCTTTTTTCGCGCTGTGCGGTCGTCAGGATGTAAGAGCTTGTATTACCATGCTAAATATAATATATTATATAATATATAGGTAAAAAAAAAAAACCCAACGCTAAAAATGGCACGCTCCCAGCACTGAAAGGTCTGGACGATAAAACCATTATGGTCAAATAAAATCAAAATCGTCAAAACAATGCCCCCTTCTTTTATTTTCTTCAATTTTGCCTTTGAAGAGGTAGGCAACTGAAGAAAAGTGGGGTAATATTCCTGATGAAGCCTTTAAAAAGGCGAAAAAAATTTAAGCATAAAAAAAAGGAGGGAATGAGTGGGGCGCTTCTTGATTTTTTATATATAATAAATAAATATATATTAATTTTTTAATATAAATATGCTCGCTGTTGTTTTTTCCCCGTGTACATGTGTTTCCAGGGTTTATTGATTTTTTTCACCGATAGGGAAAGCTCGTGTCTGCAATGTTAACCATTTCTGTTCTAACATTTAAAGTTCCAATGTGGTTTACATAGTATAATGAAATTTTCTGTAAGGATAGATTACATCTTTTTGAAATGTTAATTGTATGGTCTGCTCTTTTTTTAAATTTCCAAGAATGTTGTAGTCTAGTTTTTATTTTAAGTTTCCAAAAGTAATTTACTCAATTCTGTTTGGTTTTTTTATCTTTTTTTTGATTGATTGTTTATGTTTGCATACTAGTTTTTAAAATTGGTTTTCAGTGATACCTAATATTTTCTTTTGGGTTTTTTCGATGTTTCAGTGGCTTGATACCAATGTTGTTTTAAAGGCATTTGTTGCTTAGGGGGCACTGTTCTTTTTTTGGTACAGTTACAAGATTTCCTTTCTTCCCTCTTTTTTCCTGTGCTGTTTTTTTTATTTTGTTTGTGAATCGATGGCATTTTTAAGATTCGGCATACATAAAAAGAAAAATTTTAAGTTGTTTCTGTTGAATATCTTAAATAATTTATGGTCTTTTGGGAAAGATGATGTCAAGATTTTAAAAAATTTTTCCTACATTTTTTTTAACTCTTGCATATATAAAATTTTTATATAAAATATATATATATAATATATATTCAAATTTTAAACAAAGCGCTCTTATGCTTAATTGAAGAAAAAGGGGGAGATAAGCATTCATATCTGCAGTGGGGGGATAGTTTTTGCCCCCAAATAAAAAAGAATTGCTCGAGTGGGTGAATGGGGAAAAAATAAAAAATAGATGCTTCTCAAAATGGGGCCCTTTAGCAAGCTAAAAGTCCCAAGGGGGAGACAAAATTTCCCCAATGGGGGGGAAACTCACTAGCTATACTCCTGTCAGATACCGTATTTCGAAACCTGATTGTTTTCCTCAGTGACCGCGGAAAGGGAATTTTGACGCTTTATGTCAATCTAAGAATAAGACGCTTGTTTATAATTGAATTTTCTTCAGTCATTGAAAAACCCCGGGCCCCGAAAGTTGCTGGAAGGGGCTGGGTACTTATCCTTGGAATTTATTAGTTCATTTAAATATATAAATAAATTATAAAATATATAAATATCAAATATATTTTATATATATTGTGTGTGTGTGTGTGTGTGTGTGTAGAGAAGAGAGAGAGATTTGGGTGTGTGTTAAGAGAGAGAGAGAATGGGGGAGAAGAGAGAGAGAGAGTGTCTGTGTGTTTGTGTATCTCTGTCTGTCTGTCTTTACGTGGCTAGATCTTTCGTCCACTTTTGCATTTCTTTGCGATAAAAACTCAGAGCCTGCGGCGATTCCTTGGTAAAGACCTGCAGGTGCGTGTTGCCGTACATCCTGTCATGCCCTCATATTACCCCCCTATCCAGGTGCGTTTTCCGTACATCCTGTCACCCTGCTGATTACCCCCCCATCCGGGTGCGTGTTGCCGTAACCCGTCTGCCTGCAGATACCCCCTGTGGGCCCGCTTGGCATGTGAACTTCCATACAACGCCCCCCCCCACCCCACTACCCCCCACCTGGTACAAACATGAAGAGGACGGCGATGAGGAGAGAGGGGGAGGTCAGCGCCTAACCACACAGGGTAAGTGTGGGGTCATTTGTCTGTCAAATCCCTAAACAGCACACTGAAAAGGTTAAGGAAAGGTACAAAACGCAAAAAAATGAATTTTAAAAACCCAAAAACTCACAATTTCTTCCCGAATTTCGACCGAACCGGTCTTCCTCAGGGGAGTTTACCTCCCTCTCTCCCTCTTTTCTCTCTTCTCTCTCTCTCTCTCCACCAACAACACACAAACACCCCACACAAAACTTAAAAAATATATATATATATATAAATTATTCGTGTGTGGTGGTTGGTTTTTAAGTCAGCCTAACAAATTTTTTTCCCTCATTACATAAGACTTCACAAGGGTAAAAAGAAAAAAAAAAAAGGGAGGGGGAGGGCAGACTGATTTAAAAAAAAAAAAAAAGGATAATGGAGTACAGTACAGTCTAAAACTCTCTGGGTTCTCCCACCAAGAGTTCGAAAACGGGGAAACTAACACCACCACCCCCCAAACAACGCGAACGGTGGGAAAAAAAAAAACGAAAAGAAAATGTGGTAAGGTGAAAAATTGCTGGGAAAACCCAAAAACTTTACATGTCCAGTATAAAAATGAGGAGAAAAATCTTTGAGCCTATGCTTCAGCATCCGTTTAAGGATGTAAGGGAGGTAAAAGATGTCCCCAAAAGCAAGTGGTCGTCTGTTGTGTAATAAAAAAGCATTGCAGTAGCTAAAAATTTTGGGAAAACAGCCTTTACTTGGGTTTCCCAAAGAGTGCATCTCCCACCCTGAAAGGGATCCTCTGCTCCGAGATTTTTTCCGTGGATCGGGTTATCAGGGGGGTACGGCGATTGTGTCTGTGCTCCCCGGACAAAATAGAGATAAACCAAAGTCTATAATTTTTGCGAGTTTTCCCCCCACCAAAGGGTTTTAAAAATAGAATCCAACAGCACCCCCAAAACACACTTTTCGCACGCGCGCGCCGAAAGCACGCACGCACAACGCAAGCATGCCCCCCCACACACACACACACACACACACACACACACACACACACACACACACACACACACACAGCCCCAAAAAATAATACAAAATAATAGCCACACATAAATAAAAATACACATATGTTTTTATGTGTTTTTAGGGTGTGGAGGTGGGTGGGGGGGTTGGGCGTGGGTTTGCTTCCCCCCCTGGAAAAAAAGTAGTAAGAAACGAACGGAAACACGAACCTACGGGGGGAGAGGATATTTTAGGGGAAGGACTATACCAGAGTAAAAACCAGAACCTGGAAAACTACTAGCGACTTCCATCCTTAGTACCAGGCCCCCATCACCATCGGGACATGGAATGTACGGACCATGTTCAAAAAAGGGAAAGCTCAAGTGGGCCCAAAATGAGGAGCAAAAACGAGCGTCTTGGGCATCGCGAAAAAAAGATGGATAGGAGCGGGACAGAGGAGACGACCCAGGGAGCTGCGGCGTTTCGGGCCGCGAGGAGGAAATGCCCCCCAACACCCACTTTTCCCCTGTTTTGGTCCAAGGAGCACAGAAAGCACTGACTGGATGGCAGGTCAGGCCCCCGGATCATCACAGCGCCTTCAAAAAACTAAAAAACGCCGCCCAACCTAAACATTGTAAATTTTTACGCCCCCACAATAAGTGAGGAGGATAAAAGGATGATTCTACAATAACCCCAAAACATTTCTTCAGTTTTTCCCCGGGAAGGGGACATCACTGTTGCCAGGGGAGATTTTCAACGCCAAATTGGCAGCGACAACACAGGCTATGAGGAGATCATGGGAGGCATGGGCAAGCGACAGAACGACAATGGCAAGTTTTGCAGACCGTGTGCCAAAGTGGTCTTTCATAGGGGGAAAGTATCTTCCCGCAACAACTGAAAAACAGATTGGGGCCCCCCATATGCTCTACAAGAATTCAGAAGATCGCTCTTGATTCCCCCATCCGGGGAAAGGGGCAGAGTCGCTTTGATCACCATCTGCCACAAAGGGGGCTTTAAAAAATGAAACTGAAGAAAAAATGGACTGGGGGAAATCCCCCCTCTCAAATTCAACACGTCCTTCTAAAAAGACCCAACAAAGAAAAGGAATTCAAAACTGAACTTTCAAACCGTATCAATCCTTCAAGAGCTGTTTGAGGAAGAAGAGACAATTTTATGAGAGGGGGGGGAATGAAAAAGGCCCGGGGGTTTCAACCCTTTAAAAATTTTAAGGCCCCTACAAAACAAAATCAAAAGGAGTGAATTTGGCAAATCTTTAGAGAAAAATAGAAGAGAGAAAAAAGAAAAGGCGGGAGTCAACAACAGCCCGGGCAAGAACAGGAAAAAACAGAGCTCCAAAAGTATACGGGGGTTAACAAAGAAAGAAAGAAAAATGGAAGGCAGACAAAAGGAAGTAAAATTTTAGAATCTGGCAGTGGAGGGGAGAAGAGGCAGCAACTTGGCAACATGAAAAACTTGTACGACACCACGAAGAAATTGTCGGGAAAGTTCGCAAGCCCGAAGCCCCGTAAAGACAAGGAGGGGAAACGCAATACAAGGTGAGGACGGACAGAAACAAGAGGAAAGAGCACTTCGAAAAGGGTACTAAACGGCCCCTGCCAGAAATCCAAACCCAAAAATCCAGCCAGCTAGAATGATCTTCCCATCAAAGCGGGATACCTACCAGAGAAAGATAGAGAGGCGATAAAGAAGTAAGGAACGGAAAGGCCCCAGGGGCCCCGAAAATTTACCTGCAGAGGTTTTTAAAAATGGATACAGAAACCACGTAGAGATATTAACCCCTTTTTTGCAAGGATTGGGAGGGAAGAACAGGTCCCGACGAATGGAAAGAAGGGTTACCTGATAAAAAGCCGAAGAAAGGTGACCTCAGCTCATGCACCAATACAGAGGCACACATTGTGCAGTCCCCGGAAAGTATTTTTAACAGAATCCTATTGGAAAGAATGAAGACCAGGTAGAAAGCACATCTCAAAGATCACAAAACGGGCTTCCGCAAGGACAATCCTGCACCGACCCGATTGCACACTCCGCATCATCCTCGACATCGTCGGGGGTGGAACTCACCACTGTAATCAGTTTAAACGATTAAAGAGAAGGCTTTCGACGTTTTCGACAGAGCATCCATTTGGAAGCTGCTCGACATTTTTGGGTACCCCAGAAGTTCATCAACTCATCCGAAATTCTTTTGGGGGGACCCACAGAGTTGTACTTTTGGGGTCAACTTTCAATCTTTTGAAGTGAAAAAGGGGGGAGACAGGGTGCCTTCTCTCACCTTCCTGTCCTTTCGCATAGAATGGGTATGAAAAACGTCAACCCCAGGGAACGCAAAAGGGATCCATGGACTCTTGGAAGCAGCTGGGCCCTAGACTTTGCGATGATTTGGCCTTCTTTACACACCCAAACCACAATGCAAAACAAGACCACAACATGGCAGAAACTTCATCCCGCATTGGATGAAAATCCACAAGGAAAGAGCAAAGTCATAAAACCAATGCCACAAAAACCCAAAACCCCATCATGCTAGAAGGCAACGCGCTGGAGGAGGTGGACAACTTTATTACCTTGGCAGCGTCGTCAAAACAAGGTGGGGACAGATTCTGTTTCAGAGCCGAATCAGGGAAGCGAGAGCAAACCCTTTTTCCAGCAAAGAATTCTGGAACTCAAATGTCTCTCCAAAAAACCAAATAAGGATATTCAATACAACATCAAATCGTATTTTTTTTAGGGAGTGAGGGTGGCAATACAGTTACCATCCCCCAACAAAATCCAATTTTATCAAATTCCTTTCGAGGCCATACTGAGGAAAACCACTGGCCAGACAGGATCAGCAACGAGGACCTGTGGCAGCAAGAACCCAGAAGCCAGCCCCATGCAGAGGTTTTCCAAAAAGGGGTGGGGTGGATAGGCCCCCCCTAAGAAAGCCTGCTGACAACACACCAGGCAGGGGGATTTCCGGGAAACCCAGGGAAAAGAAAGAAAAAGGCCCCCCAAGGAACTCCTGGGGCCGAGACCTGCAGGGAGACTACAGCGTTGGGGGGAAAAAATGGAACCGCGGAGAGAACCCCTGGCCGTAGTGCCTGGAGGGCCCTTGTCGGCGGCCTTTGCCCCAGAAGGGGTTTTTAGGCGTAAGTAAAAGTGTTTCGGAAACCCATAATAATTTTTTTCCTTTCTTTAATATCTTTTCAGACAGTTTGTACATGATTGTGCACTCCTCCTCCCCCCCCTTCTCCCCCCAGTCCCCCCCCCCCCCTTCAACAGAGAGAAGAGAGAGAGAGAGAGAGAGAGAGAGAGAAGAGCAAAAATTCAACCGAATCCTTTCTTCCTATACCAAAAAAGTGCGGTTAAAAAACGGGTTCTACCGCGTAACACTTAGCGTGCAAAATCCCTAATCTGTGTAGACAGACAAGCCCCGCAACAACAAGAATATAGTCCAGTCAAGTACAATAAACCCAAAAAAAAAGCAGTTTTTTTTCCTTCTTAAAAACATATTTTGGGGGGGGGGGGGGGGGGGGGGGGGGGGGGGGGGGGGGCCCAGTTACAAAAATTTTCCCCAATATACACAGCTCGAAGCAAAAAAATCAGGGGGGACCCCCTTTTTGGGGTTTTGGCG
>JAMYXO010005095.1:0-16134 GCA_033310375.1 Conus canariensis | reverse complement strand
ATTGATTTGCCTTCAAGTATTAAAAGGTACCAAAATGTTTTACAATTTGCAAGATCGAAAGTAGACTTTGCTGTCGGCACTGGTTTATACATGCTACCTTCTGACCTCAGGCTCCAGGTAGGAACAATAATAAACTACAACAATGAAATCCTTGTTGCAGGAAATGAACAGAAGGTTGGACAAAACGACATAAATTCTGAGCCAGTAATATTACAAACAATAAAAAAACAAGATGGCCCCCCCAAGATTAAGTCATCCAATCCCCAAGGCCCAAAGCCCAAAGGCCATTGAAGACGCGGACTTTGTTCGTGATGACCATGAATATGAAAAGACGGCACTTGTTATTGGATTAACTGCCCTAGGATTACTTGGTCTTTATCTTACTAAAGAGTAACCCAACTATTAAGACAACTAATGCCCATAAGTGCTCAGCCATAAAGCCAACTACTTTACTTGCGGCAGACAAAAGCCAGCTAACGATCCCTCCTATTATACTAGGCAAAGAATCTATTGCTTTACTGGCTAATTTTTTTAGTAATTTTGCAAGGTGATCGAGTTGTTTTTTTACCCATGATTTATCTGACGACGGAGTTGGCGGGCCTGGTGGCACTGCTCCCCCACCACCACCGCCTGTAATAGCCAACACCAGTGTACTTATTGCAAATCCTAAGGCTGTTATAACACTTGCTAATGTGACACCTTGCTCTCTAAACAGTGTTCTTATTCGTTCTGCTAACGTTGTGTCTTCATATAAAATTCTTTGGATAGTTTCTCTTATTCTGCTCACTTGAGTTCGTAATTGTTCTCGGTTAGTAGACAGCACTTCTAGTCTTGCTGATCTCTCTTGTTCAAGATCTTTTAGTCTTTGTGTTATTCTTTCTTTAACACCAGGTCCTAAGTTGTGGTCATCAGCCTCAACTAGTTTTTCTTTTTCTCTTTTTATATGCTCATCTAGTTCACCCAGTTTTGCTAAATTGTTTGTTAATTCGCCTCTGATGCTTCTCAAAGCATGATCAAGGGCCGTTATTTCTCTCATAGGTAGCGGCGGATCGTGCATAGTTTTTAATACTGTTTCTTCTGAAAAACTGGTTTCTGCTTCTATTATTTTGTCTGCTGTTGGGCTTAAATCTTTAAGTTCCATGTTTTGTATTTGGTTATCTGTTGGGAGTTCTTTTAGTGTGTTTTGAAGTTTAGCAACTGCTTCCCTATCTAATTTTGGTTTAGTAATGCCAAGGCGATTTTGTTCGCTCACACTGAGCCTTTGTCTAATTGTACTCTTTTTTAAAAACTTTGATGAGTCTGGTTTAGTTGTAAGCTGAACAAGTTGTCCTTGCTCGTTTTTAAAAAAACAAATGGTCATCTTTTGTTTCAAAATCATTAGGGTCTATAAATTCGGGAGGTTCTTGGCCTAAACTTTGATAAAATGATTTGACCTTACTTTCTGTTAATTCACGCCGCAATGATTGTAATGGATGTGTCAAAGGAGTCATTTCACTCATGTCGTCTCCAGGATCAAAAACATCATAATCTTCAATGTCTGCCATGTTTTTAAATAATTAACTTTTTATTTTGTTTTATAAAAAAATGTCACAAGCATATGGCTCGATTCTTGACCCGCATAGAAGACTGAAAGAGCCCTTTGGCGTGAAGGGAAATAAACAGAATATTATTGTTCCAAATAATCCATCTACTATTGATTCAGATCAAATTCTTACTGTTAAATTTCCAGACCTAGGAGCAGATGAAGTGATTGTGCCGGGATCTGCACGGCTTACTTTCAAAATAGAACTTGATTCAGCAACAGACCCAAACAGGACAGTAGTCCAGAATCTGGGACGGGCAATCGTTAAGAAAATTTCTATAAAACTTGAGGGGCAAGAAATATTTTCTTTACACAATGCAGACATATTTCTAATCTATTGTGATCTATGGCTAACCGCGAATGAAAGGGCTGACCTCGCGTTTCAAGGAATCGAAAGTGATGAAGCACTAAAACACAGAATAGACGCCGAAGATGCTAAAGACGGTAACAAGCCCGAAGCTGTAAATTTTGCGTATGGAAATCGCTTTTCCATCCCCTTGGATTTTGAGTTATTAAGCGCGCATGCGCCATACTTTCAAGGAGCATTAAAAGACAGATTGTCATATGAACTAACTTTTAATGAATACAAACGTGTCATTAAATCTACAGACACTGATTCCAAGTACAGCATTTTCGACATCTCGTTAGAGTTTGACATTGTTGGCAACCCTAACTTAGCAAGGCTGATTGAGCAACAATATCAGTCAGGATTAGCAATATATTACGAAAGAGTGATTCATCATACTAAATATCCTAAAAGCAGGGCAGACACTATATGGAATTTTAGTTTTAGTGCCGCAGCAAGATCCCTTAAAGGTATTTTATTGCTGTGTAAAGATGAAGAACCATACGAAAGACAAACTGAAAAGTTTATTAATCCTAAAATAACTAAAGTACAATGTTCAATTGAGGGTAGTCCTAACCAAGTCTACGGTAGCGGGCTTAAACCTTATCATCATTTTGATGAAATAAGAAAATTGTTTGGAGGCGGGAGGTCTAGAAGTCCAACAGTAGACCTTGTGTCTAAAGATCTACACCTTCACAGTGTTAGACTTGATGAATATTTAACAACGAAATACGGTTTATGGATTGACCTAAGGACGACAGAGGATAATCAGTTGCATGGGAGTGGGAGAACAGTTAAAGACGTAATAAACATTCAAATTGATAAAGAAAAAGAGAGTGATAAACCACTTAATGTATATTTGTTTTTAATATATGATGCGCAGCTGAATATTAAAGATAACAGATTAAAAGATATCCAATACTAAATTATTTTTATTTTTTAAAAAAGCATGTCTGTTCAGGTTTATCCAAAAGTGCCCAAAGAAGAGAACTCTGTTGCTGTAGACATAAAAACTTTCAGATTAACAAACATAACACAAATGCAAACCCAACTAGAGCAGGACCTTTCAAAATACAGTAAAACCAAACGAAGGTATTCTGCTGTCTTTAATGCTGTTACATATGTTAATACTGGAGCATCGACCGCTAGTGCTCTATCAGCAGGAACAAGTGTAGGTCTCTTAGCAACAGGCGTAGGTGCGCCGGCAGCTTTACCTCTAGGTGGTTTGTCTTTAACTCTTGGCCTGTGTTCATTAGCTGCAGGTGCTGTCAGCAAAAAAATAAAAGCTAAACTCCAAAAGCACACAGCTATGGTTCAACTAATAACAGCTAAACTTAGTTCCTTCAAACTGACAATAAATAAAGCACTTGCCGACTCGAACATCACGGATGAAGAATTTAGTCGCCTACAGGCTGATTTTGAGGACTACAAAAGACAAAAGTTTGATCTTCAAAAAAAGGCAAGGGCAACTTTTTCTCAACAGCCAGACACCGACCAGATAAAAAAGGAATGTTTAAAAAAAGTAAACGAAACATTAAACTCTGTTCTAAACAGCTCACATTAACAACACCAAAGGGCGTTTATACTTTAGTTTATGAGTCCAAGCACAAAAAGACCGTTGATATTGATTCTGATTAAGTATTTTTTTTTAATTTAAATAAATATTTTGAGTTAGAAAAGAAGCTCAACATGGATAAGATATATGACAGTTTTGACTCTTGGTTAGATGCAATGGAAGAGGAAGAGCGTTTGTCAAAAGCTTTAAATGAGGTCGTTTTAGAAGTTATTGATCCAACAAACGTGCAGGCAAGCGTTGTACATGCTATTTCTCAAGTTCCAAGTAAACTAACAATAAACCCTCCAGTTAAAGTAAGGGTAGTTGTTTTAATCGACTATATAACAATAAACGAAGAAAATCTAGAAGTCTGGGTCTCAACTAAACAGCAGACTATTCTTTCTTATAATGACTTAACACCCGGTTGGGCAGATCAACTTCTTACACAGTTTAATGAAGCCTCTGAAGCAGCTAAAATGAGAGGCTCTGGTTGGTCAGAGGGTGAAGTCCTAGACATCAGATTAAGACAGGCTAAGTATGAGCCGATTGTAGGCAAGTCTTACATTCCACTGCCTCCAACATTAGTTGCAAAGAAAGCAGTTTTGAACATAAAAAATTCAGACGACAAATGTTTTATGTGGTGCGTTCTTGCTAGGCTGCATCACGTTGCCAAAAATGCAGAGAGAGTATCTAACTATTTACAGTGGGCCAATGATCTTAACTTTAACGGCCTTGAATTTCCTATGGCTGTAGACAAAATTGATCAGTTTGAAAAACAAAATCCGCCAATAACTGTTAACGTATACGCATGGTCTGAAGAAACCAACCTTCTGCCAATTAGAGTGTCAAAGAACAGTCCAACAATAGGCGAACCAACCAAAACTCATGTAGACTTACTCCTAATGCAAAGCCTTAATGGGTTGCACTACACTCTAATACGCACAATGAGTAGATTACTAGTGCATACTACAAAACAACATAGCAAACAAGAATTTTGTAGAAAATGTTTAACAAGAATTCCGTCCGTTCAAGCTGCGAGCGAACATGTAAAACATTGTCTCAGCCCAGTTGGCTGCAATACAGAACTAATTATGCCAAGAGAAGGCAGTAAGGTTAGTTTTAAGAATTACAAAAAACTCCAGAGGTCTCCATATGTTGTTTACGCAGACTTTGAATCGCTTATTGTTCCTTATGAGGGGCCAGCTCCAAAACATTTACCAAAAACAGTTATAATGAATAACCACCAGATTTGTTCATTTGCCTTTATTGTTGTCAGGTCAGATGGTGAACATTCAAAGCCAGAATTATACAGAGGACCACATGCAGCAAAACATTTCTTAAAACGCATGCAAGAAGTTCGTAATGCCTGTTCTAATAATCTATTCTTATCCGATCTTAAGATGACCCCCGAAGATCAAGATCGCTATGACTCAGCCACTCACTGTTGGATTTGTGGTTTAGAGCTAACACCTAAAAGTTTAAATCCAACAGTAAGAGATCATGATCACATTAGCGGAGAATTCAGAGGAGCAGCACATAACAATTGCAATCTTCAACTAAAGTTTGATCCTAGGACTTGGAGACTTCCTATATTCTTTCATAACTTGCGAGGTTACGATTCTCATCTTATATTGCAAGCAGTAACTAGCGCCTTTAGGGTGTCATGCATTGCGCAGTCATCAGAAAAGTACATGTGTTTCACTTTAAATAATTTATCTTTTTATGACTCTATGCAACACCTGATGGGGAGTTTAGAGTCACTGGCAGGATCCTTAAAGTCCTGCCCAATAACAGAAGAATATTTTGACCCAACTCTTGTTAGAAAGGGCGTTTACCCTTATGAGTACATGAACAGTTGGGAAAGGTTTGATAACCCAGCCCTTCCGCCTAAAGGCGCGTTCTTTAGTAGTCTTAGAGGAAAGGACATCAGTGATTCTGATTATTCTTATGCTCAAGATGCGTGGCAGAAGTTAGAGTGTAAAACGATGGGAGACTATCATGATTCCTATTTAATGGCGGATACCTGTTTGTTGGCGGACGTCTTTGAAAATTACAGAAAGACCTGCATGAAACATTACAGCTTGGATCCTGCGCATTACATTTCTGCGCCCGGGATGAGCTGGGACGCTTTCTTAAAATTTACTGGAGTACAAATTGATTTATTGTCTGACCTGCCAATGCTTCAGATGATTGAAAACGGATTGCGTGGGGGAATCAGTATGGCGTCGCACCATTACTGTAAAGCAAACAACAAATACTTGGACGACTATGATCCAAGTAAAAGGTCTAACTATCTTATGTATTTAGATGCAAACAATCTGTATGGATGGGCAATGGCGCAATCACTTCCATTACGCAACTTTAAAATGTACACAGGAGGTGTAAAAGACATTCAAAAGTTTTTAAAATGGCTACCTACTCTAGAAGCTGATCGTAAAAGAGGTCTCATTCTAGAAGTTGATTTAGAATATCCTCATGAACTTCATGATTACCATAATGACTATCCATTAGCGGCAGAAAGTCTAAAGATGGCAATGACAGAACCGCCTAAACTTGTGCCTAATCTTCGTGACAAAAAAAATTATGTCTGTCATTACAGACTTCTTCAATTTTATTTAAGACATGGTTTAAAGTTGACAGCTGTTCATCGTATAATTGCTTTTGATCAAGAACAGTTCATGAAACCATACATCATGAAGAACACTGATCTCAGAACTAAATCCGCAGATGCTTCAGAAAAAGACTTTTTCAAGTTGATGAACAACAGCTGTTTTGGAAAGACTATGGAAAATCCGCACAAGCGTAAAGATGTTAGATTGGTCACCAGAGAAAACGTTGCAATTAAGTTGACTTCAAAACCTAATTATCAGGACTTCAGAAGATTTCATGATCAGCTTTTTGGCATAATGATGAAAAAAAAGAAAGTCAAATTGGACAAGCCCGTTTTTATTGGGTTTACTGTTTTAGAGCTGTCGAAGCTTTTGATGTTAGAATTTCTTTACGACTACTTTAAACCCTTGTATCCAGAGTCCAGAGTTCTGTACACAGATACAGATTCCTTTGTAATCGACATCCCTACTGAAGATTTTTACAAAGACATGGAATTAGAAGTAGCAAAAGAGCATGCTGGATGGTACGACACATCTGATTACCCTAAAGATTCGCCTTTGCATTCAGTTATTAATAAGAAGGTTTTAGGTAAGATGAAGGATGAATTATCTGGAGAGGTGATCAAGGAGTTTGTTGGTTTGAGGTCGAAAATGTACAGTCTTTCAAGCCAAAAAAAAGTTGTTAAAAAAGCAAAGGGAATATCTCGTAGTGTTGTGCAGTCAAGCATAACCCATGACAACTACAAAGAAGCATTGTTTGGCAATAAGACTTTTCATCATGACAATTACAAGCTGCGATCTAATCTGCATGAGATTAACACAACAGTTGTAACAAAACGGTCTCTTGACCGCACTAACACAAAAAGAGTATTTGTTAATCCAGAGTTTTCATATGCAATTGGTCATTGGAGAATAGTAAAATCATATGGGCTTATATTTTTCAGCAATCGCACGTTCAATTATATCATCATCTAATTTAGCAAAATTAATATTATTTATTAATGCTAGATGTGCTTTAATTTTTTTTGTCATTTCACAATATTCATGTTTCCATAAATCAAAATCAAAATAAAGCTTGGGGTTTAAAGCGATTGTCTGGCGATTGTTCTAGCCAGGGATTGTCAATCTTCTCAAATACTTCTTTAATGATATACTGATACTCAAATAAATCTTGCATTAATTTTAAAGACTTTCCTTTGCATTTCTGCCATTTCCTTTGAGCTTCCATTTTAAACCCAAATGTATTTGCGTAGATTAAACAGTTCGTTAAGCTTAACTATATCATCACCCAATTCAACCAAATTATTATCCATTACTGCTAATGCGCTCGAATTTTTTTATCTTTTTAATATTCTTGCTCCAATCAAAATTGTAAGGTTTTGTCTAGATGGCTGATCATCTTCTTAAATATTAGTCTAATAGCAAGATTATAATCAATATTTTCGCATTATTTCTAAGGACTCTCCTTCACCATTCTTGCTTCCAGTGCATTTTACGTAAGGATTCTTCCTTTTCCATTCTTGCCGCCATTTTAATTTAAATTAAAAAATAATTAAGCGACTGGAACTGTGTCTGGAGGGATTATCTGCAGTTCTTCCTCACAAAAGATCTCGAGGGGCTGGTCGTTTTGTTGTGTCAGTTTCTCGTAAATAATACACGGGCGGATCATTTTCACAATTTTTTTTATCTCATATGGATCAACACTCCAAACTGGATCTGTTGCCCTGATGCGAGTGTCCCTTCGCTTCTCCGGCGAATAAAGGTATCTCACTTTCAAACCAAATGGTAATAGTTTGCTTGATTGAAGACTCTCCTTCAACAACATTTATTGTTTGTTTTCTGATTGCTTGTACTGGTTTTAGACCTTTAAATTCTTCATTATTCATTGCGCGCAAAACTGGGGCGCTTTCAACCCATTCTGTGTTGCGAGAATTGTCAATCAGCTCTCTGTGATACTGGTAGGAGAAAAGTCTTTCAGATAACTGTTTGTTAAAGTTTTCAACCAAACCCTGTGATCTGTGAACACCGGAATGCCTCTTTTAATGGTAACTCTATGTTTTAACAATAATTGATTCACTTGTCCTTTAAATTCTTTCCATCATCGACTTGATCATGCGAGGTAAGTTAAGGGCTCGTTGATATACAGTTGTATAGCGACGCAACAGCAGAAGCACTTTTTGTGTTAATGGTTCCGCATCTTTGTTCTTGAAGCTATGTCAATGACTGTAAGTGCGTACTTAAATCTTTTTCGTCTAATCGTATCATGGGTAAATATAGAAGATCCATTTGATGGGGTCGTTTGGAGTATATTCACAAAGTGTGGTCTCGTATTTGTTTAGGCGTGGTAGATAAATTTGCCAAATCGCTTGTTTAGATAACCATTCCTTTGCTGTTTGTTCACTGACTCCAGCTGCTTGGCTTAGCTTTTTAATTGCTGTTATTCCCTTCCAATATCCTTTTGGCGAATAATAGATCTTGTTCATTTTTATTCAGCCAATATTATGTGCAACAAAATACACAACGGTCATGCCAAAGGCAATAAAAATATTTCTTGCATCTTTTGTTTTTCTGATGGTTGATAAAATTCGCTGAATTTTGGTGGAGGCAATGTCTCGATTGGCTTGCCTGTTACAAGATAATATTCTTTTATTGCTGATCAACTCTTTAAATGTGTAAGCTGCATGTCCCTGTTTTTTCAGTTCATCGTTAATAAAATCTAACTGCTCAATTCTCTGTTTTCATACGCAGCTGTGCTGGGCTAGTTGCTCCATAGCTTTGTTATGTCTTTTTCTCTCGCCGTCATCCCGTAGTTTACTAATGGTAATTACTTCCGCTAAAAGCAAGCGCATTACCACAGCGCCACCAATCATATTACGAGGGAAGCATTTTTATAAATGTATTTTTTAATTTTACATATTGATACTGTCTGGAATTTTCCTTGCTTAACTAGAAAATCTTTCGTAGCAAATGAAGCTGTAATAACAGCAATCAGCTTTGCTGAGTCTTCAAAGTCTAGTTGCCAATCTGCTGGTTTTATTTTTAACAGGCTTTTACAAGCATTGTGTATCCTACACTTAGGCCTCCAATAACAGCAGAATGTTATACAAGGTTAGTAATAGTTTTTCGGTGCTCATTTTTAAAATAAAATAATATTTATTCATTAATAAAACATGAACTGCGATGATTTACTTCTGAACTTACAAATGATCAAGTTGATGACCAGCTATTATGCGCCAAAAGGAAAGGCTGTATTCTTTGCGGCGTGTGGAAAAACAACAGTACCTTGGAAATGAATTCAGCATGAACAGATTAAACAGATGTCGACGCAGACATGTAAGTATCACAACAGGTATGAAGCGCAACTGGGGTCAAGAATGGTAAAAGTGTTGGGCAACGTTCTAGTTTGTACACTAAATAGTTAGTAGATTTGCTCCCATTGATTCTGAGCAAGATTTTATGTATGATTTAACACAGGATCCCGTTTTAACAAAGTCATTAGAGTCTCTAGGATGTGATCTATATTACAGATTTGGAACATTGTTATCGCCATTAATCATGGGATTAATTACTTTTAATCATATAGATTTTGTTTCCCTTCAAAATGACCGAGCCAGAAAATCAGCAGAAAACATTGATGGAGAAAGTGACCAGTAAAAAGCCTCCTCATCCTGGGCGTGTTGCAGCAGGAAAAAAATTAGCAGAGTGAACAAACAAAAAAAATTAATGTTGCAATCACAAAATGTAACTCATAATGAAAACATAACGCCGCCAACGCCAACAGTTGTTTCAATGCCAGCTGTAAATACACAAGTTGATTCAAGACCTACAACACCAAAGTCGTCATGGAATATTGAATTTAAAACAGTTGCCATTTTTGGCTCATTGCTGCTGGGGGTGGTTATTACGGTTATAAAATATATAAACAACGCCAGCAAAAACCAAAGCAGTCCAAAAAATCTCAGCCACTAAATACAGAAGCCGAACAAAAAAGCATGCTAGAACTGCCAACAACAAAAGATCATTTTGATCCATTTCAGATGGAATAATATTTCAAGAACTTAATAAATAATTATAAATTGACTTGAATAAGAACTTGATAACGACTTGATGACGACTTGATAAAATCTTAAATAAGAACTTGATAAGAACTTGATGACGACTTGATAAAAACTTAATGACGACTTGATAAGAACTTAATGACGACTTGATGATGACTTGTTAAGAACTTGAATAAGTACTTGAATAAGTACTTGAATAAGAACTTGTTAAGAACTTGATGATGACTTGTTAAAAACTTGATGTTGACTTGTTAAGAACTTGAATAAAAACTTGTTAAGAACTTAAATAAGAACTTGAATAAGAACGTGATGCCGACTTGAATAAGAACCTAGAACGACTTAATGACGATTTTTTTTCACAATTAATTGTTACATTCTTTTCCGGGGAGACAACTCCTCTTCACTTCTGCCTTTATGTAGTATCTAGGTCAGACATGTCTGGCCATGGCTTACTCAACTGCATAATTGCCGAGTCGAAGCGTCGCACTGTTTGCTGGTTCGTGTCGAGTTACACATAAGGGCGTCGGGCCGCCACGCGGCATTGTATAAATTTAGACGGCTAAATTCCCCACTGGCATCGTTTAGTACAGGCGTTAGACGTCATTGTATAAATTTAGGCGGCTAAATTTCCAAACATATCAAAACATGTTTCTTACCTTCCCCAATCACAAGACTAGATAGAATCAGCTGATTAGTAACAGTGACGACATTTCCGCCCAGCACTTGTGTTGTTAGCAACTGAACCTAGCTGTCTTGTCATTTTCACATTGGGTTGGTGTGCTGTGTAGACGTGTGTGATTTCCAGTCAGGAAAGCGTTGTGACTTTAAAACTTTGCTGATTGATTCAATGTCTCAAGATAGCATTTTTTCAGAAGAAGAGAGGGATTTACTAGGTAGTCCTTCTTCACAAGAATTAGCACAGGAAATTAGAGTTTCAAACGCTGCACATCAAGCTCTGTAGGATTATTCTATTCAAGACACGCCACTTACCACGCTAGAAAACTGCGTGCACTTGCAAGTGTACTTTTTGGATTTAAACAGTTTTTTGTGTTGGGCTTCCTTTAAACTTCTTCCTCAGTAGACTGAACGCAATTAAAGTCATGCTGCAGGTTCCAGAATATGCCAACTACTGGAAACAAACCCCACATGTGCCAGCCGACTTGGAGCAGCAACATTCACAAACCACCTAGCAAGGGGAAATGACATGATTCTAAAAATAACGGTTATGCATAACCGGGGCTCTGCTTCAACTTCTTCTTGCAGCAACATTCACAAACCACCCAGCAAGGGGAAATGACATGATTCTAAAAATAACGGTTATGCATAACCGGGGCTCTGCTTCAACTTCTTCTTGCTCCACTTGCTTCAATGCTCCTATTCAACACCCAGCTATAAACTTTTAGGCTGCCTTTTCAGGCGGCCGCCGGGTGCACTTTATACAATTGTCTTGTTTGTTGAATCAAGCTTTTGATAAGTGCACTTGGTGGCTGCTTAGAATAATCTTCAACAACGTGCCACAATTCTACGCTTGTGTGAACACACATCCCACCCCCTTTCAGACACTCCCTATTCAGATAGCTTTCAATAGCCAGTCATTCCTCACAATAGAATGAAATCCCAACTTGGTTGACAAATAGCCCTCCTAAGAATAAAGGCATGGTTAACCAAGTCCCCATTGTTTTGTTTGTTTACTTCTTAACGGTCCAGTGACAGAGAACTATAAAACAGATAATCCTACACATTATGTATGTTTGTAAAGTGTTTACTATTAGAGAACTATAAAATAGGCATTCTGGGTAAGCCGGCGGAGCAACAGCGAAACCGGCTTCAGCCGGTTGGAGCTGGCGGAGGTGGGTGAGCCAGAATGCCTATTTTATAGTTCTCTTGAGTTATAAACGTGCTTCTCCCCCCCCCTTCCCCCGCCCCTCCCCCCCCCCTCTCCCTCTCTATAATGGTAGGTGTGTGGGTGTGGGTGATGCCGGGAGGGCGGGGAGCGCGCATGTGTGTGTGGTGTGTGTGTGTGTGTATGTGTGTGTGTGTGTGTGTGTGTGTGTGTGTGTGTGTGTGTGTGTGTTTTCAAAAAATTTTTTCAATTTTTTTTTCTCCAAATTTCTTCAAATTTGTTGAAACAATTCCTGTGTCCTCACTTGAAAAAGGCTCTAAGAGTCGAAACGTTGTGCATTGTTTTTGTTTTCTCTTTGACCCCCCTTTTTGTTTCAGTCTTTACCACCAATCTTCAAATTATATAGTAGGACATGCACAGATTCGTGGTGCAAATCATGTAGTCCATATACTCCTAATAAATAGAAAATCATAATGTACACCCTAGTGATTCAATACTGTCAGTAAAACAAACATTTTGCAAGTAATTAAAGAGGGGAAAACCACATGCATACCGAGTGAAAGTGTCATTTTTAGAGCTTACAATATAAATGCAAGCCAACCTGGAACAGAATGAATAACACTTTTTATGCAATGACTAAAACCAATTCATGAGATTATCACATTACACTATGCAATGAATGATGAAAACAATTCATGACATAATCAACGCAATTAATTATTATCAAAGTCATTCACAGCTTCTGTCACAGTCAAGAATTGGCTGCACTATAGCACTATGACAACACACATGATCTTGGTGTCATCCAAAGCTTCTGTCAAAGTTGACACATTTTCTGTTCATTTGCACACCCCCCATCCCCTCCTTACCTCTAAACACATGATAGTAAGACCAAGTGCTCCTTCATAACACCAGATCCAGCTTTCTCACAATGTTGCTCAGAAGAGGTTCCTTGCTGCATTAAACAACAGTTGTAGGCAGGCAGACTGTCATCATCACTGTAAAACATTAATTAAACATCAGTTGTAGGCAGATTGTCATCATCACTGTAAAAACATTAAACAACAGTTGTGGGCAGATTGTCATCATCACTGTAAAACATTAAACATCAGTTGTAGGCAGATTGTCATCATCACTGTAAAAACATTAAACAACAGTTGTGGGCAGATTGTCATCATCACTGTAAAACATTAAACATCAGTTGTAGGCAGATTGTCATCATCACTGTAAAACATTAAACATCAGTTGTAGGCAGATTGTCATCATCACTGTAAAAACATTAAACAACAGTTGTGGGCAGATTGTCATCATCACTGTAAAACATTAAACATCAGTTGTAGGCAGATTGTCATCATCACTGTAAAAACATTAAACAACAGTTGTGGGCAGATTGTCATCACCACTGTAAAACATTAAACATCAGTTGTGGGCAGATTGTCATCATCACTGTAAAACATTAAACATCAGTTGTAGGCAGATTCTCATCATCACTGTAAAAACATTAAACAACAGTTGTGGGCAGATTGTCATCATCACTGTAAAACATTAAACATCAGTTGTAGGCAGATTGTCATCATCACTGTAAAAACATTAAACAACAGTTGTGGGCAGATTGTCATCATCACTGTAAAACATTAAACATCAGTTGTGGGCAGATTGTCATCATCACTGTAAAACATTAAACATCAGTTGTAGGCAGATCGTCATCATCACTGTAAAAACATTAAACAACAGTTGTGGGCAGATTGTCATCATCACTGTAAAAACATTAAACAACAGTTGTGGGCAGATTGTCATCATCACTGTAAACCATTAAGCAACAGTTGTGCGCAGATTCTCATCATCACTGTAAAAACATTAAACAACAGTTGTGGGCAGATTGTCATCATCACTGTAAAACATTAAACATCAGGTGTAGAAAGATTGTCGTCATCACTGTATAACATTACACATCAGTTGTAGGCAGATTGTCATCATCACTGTAAAACATTACACATCAGCTGTGGGCAGATTGTCATCAACACTGTGAAACATAACACATCAGTTGTAGGCAGATTGTCATCATCACTGTACAACATTAAAATGTATCTGACCTAAGATTTAGTTATCTGTCCGGGCTGACTGCTCGACCCGAGCAGCGTCGCCCGAGGCATTAGAGACCGATGCAAAGCACAATTTCATATAAAATACAGCCCATATATTCCTTTAAAACAGAAAATTGTTATGTACATCCCAGTGTTTCTTCCGAAAACACTTTTAACTCTAAATAATTTCAATGCTATTGTTATTCAAAAGAAAAATTGGTAACTACGAAAACTATTACACAACTCGGTGCAATGGCTGAAAGGTAACTAATGACACACTCAAAAGACAATTATTAACTATTTGTTTACATACAGTTCCCATACGGGCAGCAGCATACGCCAGTCAGAATGTGCTACCAAACACTGGGGAACACCATCTGAGTGTACAGCAATGCATAAACTTTTGTTTCTCTGTTTGTTTTTTTTTGCTTTCTACATTTAATTTCAGATATTCAAATTGAATTCATTAACATTGCTGATTTTCAGACAAGATCAGATCCATGACAGAAATTCTCTTTAAACAAAAAAAAAAAAAAAAAAAAAAAAAAAAAGGGGGGGGGGGGAACTGATCAAAATGCTACATTAGCACACTGATAAACATGAGCAATTGTTGTGCAGCCAGAAACATCGCACAGACACAGGGAAAGACTAGTCGACCTGTACGTGTATAGAAAGATCTGAGAATGTCACTGACAGTTGCTGTCACAGTGAAGAACTGACAGCAATACAGTGCTGAGACAACATCCATGATCTTGGCATTATCCAATGCTTCCGTTAATTTTCTGCTCTCTCAGGCACACAAGACATAAATATATACTCACAAAATAGTAGGAGGAAGAAATGCTGTCTTATAAGACTGGATCCAGCTTTCAGATGGCACTGCCCAGACAAGGTCTGCTGCTGCATTGAACATCATCCACAGGCAGGTCAGCAACTTTAAGCTAGAAGAAGTAGTGGAATATCCGTTTGGTTTGAATTACTAACATCAAGCATCGTTCTTTCCAAATAATTACATTAGGACCACACTTAAAAGTAAGAAAATCCACACTGTATCCTTAGATCAGAAGTCTCATGAGCCATCCCTTGAGTAATCATATACAAATCATGAATACAATGCACTAACATAAAACCTAGGACATGCACAGATTCATGGTGCAAATCATGTAGTCCACATACTCCTAATAAATAGAAAATCATAATGCACACCCTAGTGATTCAATACTGTCAGTAAAACAAACATTTTGCAAGTAATTAAAGAGGGGAAAACCACATGCATACCGAGTGAAAGTGTCATTTTTAGAGCTTACAATATAAATGCAAGCCAACCTGGAACAGAATGAATAACACTTTTTATACAATGACTAAAACCAATTCATGAGATTATCACATTACACTATGCAATGAATGATGAAACAATTCATGACATAATCAACGCAATTAATTATTATCAGTCATTCACAGCTTCTGTCACAGTCAAGGATATTCGTTGCCAGAGTCTAAAAATACTTTTGTTTCTAAATTCAATACAAAAAGGCTTCAGATAAAAACGATTAGCTTTTGACAATTTACTTTATTCCGAAAGAAACAGCTAGCCAGCTTCATGGTATGAATTCAATGTATGTGTATGTGCCGGATTGCCAAGAGCTCATTCCATAGCGCTACTGTCTGTAGATTGTACTTTATTCAACAAGCTGTGCAGGGCTCATTCATAAATACTTTTGATCTGACGTGGCTGGCGACTGTGGTAACGGAGGTTTATTGTTGTTGTTTGTATCTTGATCCCATAGTTAAGCATCAAATGCTGTAAAAAGAAGACCTTTTCCTTGCTGTAACTATCAATTTCTCAGTATGAAACTGCCAATGTAATAACTGGTCAAGTGATTATCCAAAAACGTCGTCTTGGGAATGTTGTATAAGTTCTGTCATCTAATACTTGATGTTGCAGCAACGATGTTGGGTCACCCCCCCCCCCCCTCCCTGTTAGAAATTCGTTGTTAGTGTTTTCTCTCCGGAATATACAAGCCCATTTCGTTCCATGTACACGTTTAATGTATGCT
>JAMYXO010000509.1:0-44288 GCA_033310375.1 Conus canariensis | reverse complement strand
GGGACCCTCCCAGCGAAAGGAAAACGTTCTGCACAGCTAAACCCAAATTTTACCAACGTTTTCTGCGATTCAGACCGGGGTTTTCATCTTTCCTTTGATTAAAATTTTTGGAGGGAATGCATTGGGATGGACGTGAGGTTTAGAAAAAGGTTTCGGCAACAAAACTCCCCCAGAAGAAAAATTTTATTTGACCCGTGAATAAATATCTTTTCCCTGATTGTTCCCGGGGGGGTGGGGTTTTTTTTTTTTTTTGTTTTGTTTGTTTTTTTTTTTTTTTTTTTGTTTTTTTTTTTTTTTGTGCGTTTTCCCCAATCTTTTTGAACAAAAAAAAAGGGAAAAAGTAGATGGGGGGGGGGGGGGTTTGTTTAAAGATTTCCGCAACGTTTACCCCCAAATTCACTCTCCCCTTTTCTCTCTCTCTTCTCCTCTCCTCCCCTTCTCTCTCTCTCTCCTCTCTCCTCACTCCCCTCTCTCTCCTTTTTTTCTGGAACAGGCCCTATTTGGCCCGGGAAAATTCAGCTGAACGGTTCAGTGAAAGGGGAAATTTTGGGAATTAGGGCACCCTTTTTTTAACGTGACCCTCCCCGGGTTTACCTTTGCACCCCTCGGCCCACCACCCCCCAAACCCCCAACCTGGTAAGTATTTTGGGACCCCGGGAGCGAAGGAAAAAAAACTTTTGCACAGCTGTTTTCCAAAAATTTCCCCAAAAACGTTTTTTTGGCGAGTCAAAACCGGGGTTTCCCCTTTTTCCTTTGATTAGGGTTGACGGAAATCCCCGGGGGGATGGACGTGATAGCTATAAAAACTTCGGAAAAACCACCCCGCAGAAAAAAAAACAATTATTTGATCGTGAATGTTATGTTTTTTTTCAGGATCCTGATTTTTGGGTTTGGGTTTTTTTTGGGGGGTTTTTTTTTTGGGGGGCGTTTTTTCAATTTTCCTTTGAACAACAGAAAAAAAAAACCCTAGTTTGAGGGGGGGGGGGGGGGGGGGGGGGGGGGGTTTTTTTTTAGATTTCGCAAACAGATTTGGGAAAAATTTCTTTCTTTTTCTCTCTGTCTTTGAGTCTCTCTCTCTCTCCCCCTCCTCTAAATTCTCTCTCTCTCCCCCTTCTCTCCCCCACTCTCATCTCCCCTTTTCCCCTCCACCCCCCCCCCCCCTCTCTCCCCTCCACAGAAGATAGTTAGATACATAATTGGGTTTAGTTTAGATAGTTTTGTGGAAAAAATCCCTATACGTCAACTTGCCTGGGGTATGGTACCGGCCCTTTTGGGGGAAGGAAGGGAAATGGGGCGTTTCCCCGGGTTTAAAACCCTTTTTTGTCAAAAGGGAAAAGGGTGGGAATGGGGGGCCCAGTGGGCACTGTCACCCCCCCCCACTTGCCCCTTCTGGCAAAAAAGGGTTTTTTTAAAACCGAAGCCCCCTCACCTTCTTTTCCCTAAGGACCGCTACCATACCCCGGGCAAGTTGTTTATTGATCCAGGTCCTGCATTTAAACCCAATTTTTGATACCTATACTGTTTGTGTTTTTTGGTGTGTGTGTGTGTGTGTGTGTTGTGTGTGTGTGTGTGTTTTGTGGGGTGTCCTTTCGTGTCTTTGTTTTAAAAACCACACCCCATACTCTCAATAGACTTTTTTCAGGAAAAGAAAAAAAAAACCAAAACCCAACAAAAAAAAAAAATCAGGGAAAGGTAATGTGTCCTTTTTTTATTGAAAGATAAAAGTGCCCTTTTTCCCCAGTTTTCCCCAGTTTATGGGTCAAATCACTCGCATTTTGTGCATGCTCTTTTGGTAAACAAAACGTTTTTGGCCCCCACCCAACCCCCCCCCCCCCCCCCCCCCCCCCCCCAAAACATATGGGATCAAAAGGGAATCGACAATTTAGAAAATTTTAAATTAATTAAAAAAATTTTAAAAACAATAATGTGTAATAATGAAAAAGATAATAATAAATTAATTATAAGATGGTAAGTGAACTCAAACTGTTTCACCCCCCATGTTTTTTGCCTCTCTCTCCCTCTCTCTCTCTCCCCTTTTCCCCACTGAGCTCTTAAGCTGACTGATAGGGCCCCCAAATAGACCGGGTTCAAGAACAAAGGGAGAAGACAACCCCTGTTTTTCCATTGCAAAGAGTTATTTTTTTAATTTTCTAGGGGCCAGCAAATCTAGAGAAGAAAAAAAAAACGCGGGAAATTACTGATCCGCAGATGAAGAAAACCCAAAACACACACACACACAACAACCACACACGCGCGCGCGCCCCCGCGCGCGCGCACACACACACACACACCACACACACACACACACACACCACACCACACACACACACACCCACACCACACACCCTTGACCTGTTGATCTTCTTCAAGCCCCGAGGGGACACCCAAAAGCAAGGGAAAAAAAATGAAAGGGGGGAAAAAACAAGTGTGGGCAAATGATCTCTCTCTCTCTCTCTCTCTCTCTTCTACTCTCTCCTCTTCTCTCTCTCTGTCTTTTGGTCGTCTGTCTGCCCGTCTGTCTTTTCTGTCTGCCCTCTTCTCTCCTTTTCCTTCTCTCTGCCCTGTCTGTCTGTCTGTCTCTCCCCTTTTCTCTCTTCTCTCTGTTTTGCCCTGTCTGTCTCTCTCTCCTCTCTCTCTTTTCCTTCTCTCCCTCTCATCTCTTCTCTCTCGGGGGAGGTGAGGTAGTGGGAGGGGGCGAAGGTGGGGATGGTACGTGTTGGTTGGGGGTGAGCTTGCTTGTGACTGGGGGGTTTGGGGTCAGCCATTTTCTGTTTTCTGATGAAATTTTTAGTGTCTTTGTGTGTCCTTGTTTACTGTGACGGGGCCAAGGCCATTCAGTTTTTAGGTGTATAAATTTTCTTAATAAATGGTATGAGTTTGATGAAAAAAATAATAATGTATAAAAAATAGTAAAAAATAATAAAAATGATGTAATAAATAATAAAAATGATATGCCCGATGAAAAAAAAGAAGGGGAAAAGATGAAGAAGAAGAATCGTAATAATAATGAATAGAAAATTAATGATGATAAAATAATAAAAAGAAAAAGTAATTTAAGTAGTATAGTAGAAGAAAAGCATTACCCAGTAATGAAAAAAATGAAAAGGATAACAGAAATATAATGGGTTTTAAAAAAGGTTTGTCGCTGCCCTGCCTGAAAAAAAGCCCTAACAGCACACTATTTGTGGTGGCTCGTATTTCGCATTTGGTTGGTTTTTTTTTTGTTTTGACCCCTGGGGTGTATTTCATTACACTTTGAAAGTCGACCGGAGGGGGGATTTTCTGATTCGGCGTACCCCGGGCCCCCCTTTTAAAAAGGAACGATCGGGATATCGACTAGTCTGCAAAAACAGGCGCATCATTTCAAAACCCCGGGTGTTTTTTGGACTTTTTTCTCTTTTCCTGCTTGACCCCTAACTAAACTGACCCGAGCAAAATTGCCCGTCACCGGCCATGAATCGGTCCCAAAAAAAAGGGGGGAAATCACTCTGGCTGAACTTTGGAATTTTAAACCCACTTTACCTCCCTTGTAGGTTTTTCGAACTTTGGGCTAGGGCTTTCCTAATTTTGGATCATGATAAAAAAATAAAAAAAAAAAAAAAAATTTTGCGCCGAATTGGGTGAAGAAAAAAGTGATTTGCTCATTCTTTTTCTTTTTGTTTCTGGAGTGTTTGTACCCTGCCCGGAAAAACCCTTTAAGAGATCGAAAGCGTCGTTTTTTTGGGTTTTGTGATTCTTTTTTTAAAGTTTTCCGGCGGGCTTTAAATCAATAAATTTTTTAAATATAAAAAAAAAAAAAAAGGAAAAAAAGATGCGAAGCATATAAACGTTTTCCCGGTTTTTCCCAAACCCGCTTAAAAATGGGCCCCAAGTGCTTTGTGAGTTAAGAAAAAAAGGCAAAAAAAAAGGGTTTTTTTAACCCGGTTTTTTTTAACCGATGTACATTTTTTTAAAAACCGGTTTTTAGCCCTCACGGGGCCTTAAACCCCTTTTTTGTACATCCCAAAATTTTCTTTCCAAATCGGAAAAATATGTAAAGAATAACGTTTTTTAAACCCTTCAGATTTGAAACACTACTTTGGAAGGCCATTGTTGTGAAAACCTTTCTATATAACAAAATTTCTTTAAAAACCCACCAAAGTAAAAAAAAAAAAAAAAGGGCAAAAAAGGGTTTTTAACGGTTTTTAACCGTATACACTTTTGCCCCCCGGTATTTAGTCCCACGGGCCCAAAAGCCTGTGTACATATAAAATTTTTCTTTAAAATCGCAGTATGTCAAGAATAATTTTTTTTTTAAGGGTCAGATTTTAAAAAACACTAAAAAAATTTCCTTTTTGTGTGGGGATTCCCCTTTTTCTAAATCCCAAAATTTTTTCTTTAAAATCCCCCTTATATATAAGAATAACGGCAGAATAAGGGTTTTTAAACCCGGTTTTTTTAAAAATCCTTTTTTTTAAAGCTTTACATCCCCTTTACATATGGAAAAAGGCTCCGATTTGTCAAAAGATCATCCAAACCGCTTTAAAAATTTGGGCCCAAAATTACTTTCTGAAATATTCCATAAAAAAGGGAAAAAAACCTTTAAAGGGGCCTTTACACCCGTTAGAAAAGGGTATAGGGGTTTTAAACCTAAAACATGGGGCATCACCCCGTGACCCATAATGAACTTCCCTCCCAAATTTTTCCCAGAAAGATGGGGCCCAGTAGTTTTTTTCGGAGTGAGTGGAAAAACTTTTTTGACCCGGACGCACAGCCCAGACAGAAAACACAGCCCGATTTTTTTCGTTCCCATTCTAAAGTACCCCCTGTTCTATAAGAAGGGGGGGGGGGGGGGGGGGGGGGGGGGGGGGGGGGGGGGGGAGGAGAGAGAGGAGAGAAAACGGGAAAGACAGACGGGCCAGCCCAGACACACACACACCACACACACACAAAACACACACACACACACCCACACACCCCACACACACCACACAGGGGAGGGAGAGAGAGAGACAGAGAGAGAGAAAAAAAGAACGAGGGAGGAGAGAGAGGGGACGACAAAACAAGGGGGGGGGAGAGAGAAAAGGGGAGGGGAGAGAGAGTGAGAGGAGGAGAGAGAGGGGAGAGAGAGAAAAGGAGATGAAATGAATAGTGCCCCCTGGGGCCCAAAATTGGGTTTTGATGGATAGCCCGGGAAATGGGTGTGCCCAAGTCTGTTTCAACGCCAGTTTAAAGGAAGTTTGAAAATTTTCATCCTTTCCGCTTTTTTGCAGGGCCGGGCCCGATCCCAGAAGTTTGCCCCCCAGAGTTTCCGTCTGCCCCCTGGCCCCCCCAACGTTTTGGGGTTTTACCCCGGGATTTTTTTCGCCCTTCTCTCTGGGTTTTTTGTGCCCTTTTTTTTATTTGGGTTTCAGAGAGTTGACATTTAAAAAAAGCATGGTAAATTGCCCAAAATCCCATGGCATTTGTGTGTGCGGGGTGTTGTGTGTGGGTTGTGTGTGTGTGTGCCGTGTGTGTGTGTGTGCCCCGGTGTGTGGTGGTGTGGGGTTTGTGTGTTAGGGGGGGGGGGGGGGTTTTGTTCGCCCCAAAGCCCGACGCCCTGATAGGGCCCCCTTTTCAGGTGGGCTGGTTTTTTTAATCAGCCTGAACTAAATTTAAAATTGTGCAAGTCTGTGGGGGGAAAGCTTTCGCGCCTTGTGTGTGTGGGTGTGTGTGTGTGTGTGTGTGTGTGGGGTGTGTGTGTGTGTTGTGGTGTCTATTTAAAACTAATAAGCGAAAGTATCAATAAAGCAGCACGGGGACTGCCGTGGATTTTTGAAAACCGATAAAAAATTCGCGCCTCTGTATGCAGACAAAACCGTTCCTTTTAGTATGACACTGTTGACATTACCCCCGGCAATACAACACAGAGACACACAAAAGTTTTTTCCCTTTTAAACTAGGGTTTAGACCTGTCAGAGCTAGAAACGTTTGGGGGTGGGATAACATCCATTCTTTAAAAACGGGCATGATGCAGAAGTTTAGGCAGACCCAAAACCAATTCCCCCAGTGGCAAAAATCGATCAATCCCCAAAGGATTTTAAGGGGGTGGCGACGTTGTTGCGCGACGGAGATTTTAAAAAACCCAGAAACGGGCAGATGTGCCAAGCGGCCAAAAGGGTGTTTTTGGTGGGGGGCCCCGGGGCCTTGGGGTGTGTGTGTTGTGTGTGTGTGTGTGTGGGGTGGGGTGTGTGTGTGGGGTTTGTGTGTTTGGGTGTGTTGTGGGCGCGGGGCCGCCCGGGTTGGAAAGGGGGTAAGTACTGAAAGTGGGTGTTGTGTGGGGTGTGTGTGTGTGTTTTGGGGTGTGTTGTTTTGGTGTGTGTGTGGTGGTGTGAGTGCTTTTCCACTTTTTTTAAAAAATATTTGAAAACTTTTAAAAGTTTTTTCAAAACAAAATCCCGAACTCTCTCTCCCCTCTCTCTCTCTCTGTGTGTGTGTGTGTTTGTGTGTGTGTGTGTGTGTGTGTGTGTGGGGAAAAATTGTTAAATAAACTTTTAATCATCTTTAGTTTTTTTCCCCCGGTACCCCATTAAATAAAAAAAACAACTAAGAACTTTAAAAAAACGAAACAACGCCCGCACACACACACCACACACACACACAACAAAACACACCCCCACCCCACACACACCAAAACCACCACACACCACAACCCCACACACCACACCAAATACACACACACAAACACAAACCACACACACACACACACACACACCACCACACACACCCCAACACCCCAAAACTTACACGCGCGCGCGTTTTCGCGTTTTTCGTCCTCGAATAGACGAAGCCACTTCAGTCATCTTGTGGTTGAAAGGGGTGGGGGGAACCCAATTTGTGGGTGGGCCCAGGGGGTTAAATCAACCCGACGCGTGCACAAAAATGTGCAGTGACAGCTTAAACGGGGAAATGTGGGAGACGCCCTTTTGATGCAAGACGGTCTCCCCCTGCCTGTGTTTTCGCTTTTAACAGCAGCCGTCCTCCTTTCTTCTTTCCCAAATTGACCCCTTTTGTGTGGCGCCTTTCTTTTCTTGATCATAGCGGTTTGTTCCCTTTGTGGGGTTGATTTTAAATCGCTTTAGGGATGTTTGAAGTGTTTTTAAAAACGTTTCTTCTGACCCCCAAGGGGAAATTCCCACTCCTTGTTGCAGCTCACCGTAAAAGGGAGTCTCATGGGTACCCGGTGGTCTGGCATGCGAGCTCCCATGACGGGCCCATAAAAGCTGAGACACATCAGGATGGTTTTGGGATGTTGGGCCAGGCTTTTTTGGGGGTCAACACCTCGGGGGCTGGGATTTTGTCCTCCCTTTTTATTTGATGTCTGGCAGTCTTCTGAGGCGATTGTGGGAAAATTGTTTGGGCTTCGGGAAATTCCGTTGGTAGGGCTGCCCACTTTTGGGACATGCCCCCTGTGCATCTTCAGCGGGCCTCTTCTATTCCAAATATTGGTGTTTGGGCCCTCCCCCAAAGGGTTTTTTGTACAGGGCTTTTCAGTTCTGACCTCCTTCATGGCCCGTTATTTGGGATTTTGGGGGTCCCAAGGTAGGTGAATTTTTCACAGCAGCGACTCTAACACTTTTGACTGGGGTTGGTAGTTAGCAAAGGGGCCCCGTCTGGGGGGGGGGGTTGATGAAAAACCTCTGTCTTTTTGTTTTTTACGGTGAGCCCAAAAAAGTTGAATAGGCAACGAAAACTTGCCCGATGTGCACTGCATGCATGTCATTTTTTGGGAGCCAGCTTTGAGGGGCGCAGTCATCAGCCCCCTGATGATACATGTCAAAAACCCCCCTTTTTTTCCCGGGGACCCCTTGAGGTTAAACAGCTTTCCACAGTCCTGAATCTGATGTCGATCCTTCGACCCTTCTCTAAAGGGCCTTCTGTCAGCATTGCAAAAGAAATTTCCTTCCCCCCTTTCCCCCATCCCCACTTGCTCTCTCTCTCTATCTTTTCTCTCCTCTCCTCTCTCTCCTTTTCTCCCCTTGTGTGTGTGTGGTGTGTTTTGTTGTATTTTGTGTGTGGGGTGCGTGTGTGGTCGGGTGCCCTGTGTGTCTGTGTATGTTAGTGAAAATAAAATCCTATGAACATGTTTTTTCCCTTATCACTAAAATCACTAAAAAGACCCTTTTTGGGTTTAAAGGGGGGGAGAGGGGAGAGAGACTCGTGACTCGTGCTCGGGGACTTTAATGTGGGGCCCATCAGCCTATTCACTTGAGTACCCCAACAAGAAAAATACACCCAATTTTACATAATCAGAAAAAAAATTCACCATAACTGCAACAAAAACATTTTTCCCCTGACAGTATTTTCATCCCGAATTCTATCTTTCCCAATCCCATTAACACTACTTGGTACATTTTTCCCTTTAATGAACGAAATTGTAGTATATATATTATTTTTTTAAAAACCCTATGAAATAAAAGCTGTTGATACTACCCATACAAAACACATGTTTTCTTTTTCCGTTACCCCATCTTTATTTGTTTTTTTTACAGGGGAAGGGAAACCTTTTTTTCCCTGCTTTCGTAAATTCCCGGAAAGCTTTTACTTTTTTAAGCTTTCTTTTGTTTAAAATTCAATTAGGGCATGGGGCCAAAATAACCCTTTATCGCCCCCCGGTGCAAAGGTAAACCCCGAGAGAGAGGAGAGGAACAGAGAGGGGAGAGGGGAGAGAGAGAGGGGGAGAGGGAGAAAACCCGAGCGAGGAGAGAGAGAGAGAGAGAGAGGAGAAAAGATGGGGAGAGAGGAATTGTAATAAATTCAGCCCCCAAAAACCTTTAAATTTTTCCAAAAAGGGAAAAATTTTGAACTTTAAAAATGAATCCGTCCTGGCCCTAAATTCCTTTCCTTCAATACAGGCTGTGCCAGAAAAGGGAAATGCAAAAGGGGAAAGAAGTTTTCTTTTTCCCAAGAATTCATTTAAAGGCTGCCCATTTCATGTCATGACTTTTTTTCCGCACGGTTTTTTTGATGGGGCTCCTTTTTTTCCATTCCAGTTTCAAAAACCGGGGGCCCAAAATTTATTTTCTTTTCTGTTTTTGTCTTTCCCCAACTTTCCCCCGTGTGCTTTTTCTTATTTGTGGGAACCCGGTGACAGTGATTTGAATATGGGGATTTTAAAAGGGACATTTTTAATGAGAAATCATCACACGATTTTACCCCCTTCCTTTTTAAACCGACTGCCCTTTTAAGCGGTGTTTTTTAAATTTCCATTTTTTTTTTTTAATTCAACATTTTAAATGTTATTTCTGAGAGGTTTCCGATGAGTCAAACACGGGATGTGCTATAAATTAAGGAAAACCACCACGGGGCTACTATTTTTTACCACTCTTATTCTAAAATTAAAAAACCTTAGTATAAGAGAGTGTAAATAAAACCACGGGTACTACTGCCCCCCTTTTCCCCATTTCAAAAAAAAATTACAACAAGAAAAAAAAAGGATTAGAGACAGAGACAGAGAGAGAGAGAAAAGAGAGAGAGGGAGAGAGAAATTCCCCCATTAAAAAAGTATGGCGTGGCGCATTAGAAAGTTTGGAAATGACGCATCAAAAAATTTTGGGAAAATAAACGCATTAGAAAGTATGGTAATGACGCTTTTAGAAAATAGGGGAATGAGCTTTAAAGTAGGAAATGACCATTAAAAAAGGGGGTTTAATGACGCAAAAAAAAAATAGGGTAATGAGGGGTTTAGAAAGTAGGGAAAAAGACGCACAAGAAAGTATGGTAATGACGCACTAAAAAGAAATTGGAAATTTGACGCACTAAAAAGTATGGAAATGACGCTTTAAAAAGGGGTAATGACCACTAGAAAGTATGGTAATGAGCGAAAAGAAAGATGGAAAATAAAGCATTAGAAAGTAGGGCAATAAACGCATTTTAAAAAAGAATGGAAATTGACGCATTAAAAAAGTATCGAAATTTGGTTTTCGGGCCTATGCCCAAACCTTAAAACCAATCACCCTTTTTCCCAATGCCAAAAAAAATTAAAAGCCTCAAGTAAGAAATGGGAAACAGAGGGAACCCCAAATTACCCTTTTTAAAACCTCTCCCACTTTGCCGTCCTGGGGAAAACTCACCCCACCCCCACCCCCCCCCTCGAACCCCTCAAAAAAATCCCCCCCATTTGCCATCGCCCCCCACCCACTTCCAGCAGCATTCTCCCTCCCTTCCCTCCCCCTTCATATGCATGTGAACCCATCACAGAAAGGGTAATTAAAGCAATAGCAAAATCCCTTTTTTGTCTAATGGGACGGAGTGCCCTGAAAACAGGGAAAAAGGTTTGGGGAAATTAAATGCATGGAAACCCGGGTGCCCCGCGCACCGATCACATAATTCTTTCGGGAAAAAAATTGGGTTTTTTCCGTATCTTTGGGCTGGAGGGTGGGGGATGATGATTTTTTTTAGAAATGGGAAAACAAAATAATGCCCCGGTTTTGAAAAAATTTGGACTGTGGTTAAGATCGCCCCTTTTTTGGGAATGAATGGACAAAAGCGGGTCTAACTAATACAGTGGAACGAACTCGACAAAGGGTTTTTTTTTGTTTGTTTTTTTTTTTGGCGACCATGTTGGGGAAATTCTAGAAAGAGGTAAAAAAAAATTTTTCCCCGGGCAGGGATTTGTGTGTGGTGTGTGAAAGAGAGAGAAAGAGAGAGAAGAGACAGACAGACAGACAGACAGACAGCCCAGACAGACACCCCCAGGCACGCGCGCCACACACCAACACACAACCCCCACACCACACCACACAAAACCACAACCACACACACACAGAACGTGTCAAAAATTTTAAAACAAACAAAAAAGAAAAAAAAAAAGAAAACCCAAAAAAAAAAAAAAAGGAAAGAAATATGATAAGGGTAAAAAGCGAACGATTGTGCCCCTTAGCGGCGTACCCAATGATCGGCCCCAAATTTCCCCACCCCCTAAACGCACGCAGCAACGCCCGCCCCCGGAACTTTTTTCCGAAATGTCGGGCCACCCCACCCCTCTTCTAATTTTCCAGCAAAAAAAGGGACCCCGAGGAAGGGTGGTAACTAAAAGGGAAACGCCGAGAAAACGATCTCCACGGGAAATTCAGGCCCTCTTTCGAGGATTGCCCACCCAATCGTGAAAAAAACCCTGCATGGCTTTTAAAACTGTCGTAAATTTGAGGGCATTTGGGGATTTTTAAATTAGGAAAGGGTTTGCTAAACTTTAAAATAAATTCGGGTGCGGGTTGTTTTTGGGGTTTGGGGGGATCATTTGAATAAAGGGGTAGGGTCACGGCTCCCATTCATGTTTGGGGCCTGCTTTGGTATGCAGGGGGTGACTTAGAAAAAAGGGCCCCCAGTTGCTCTGTCACTTCCGTTGGTCCGTTTTTTCTGCTTTTTTCGCCAGAGATAGGCCAGTCATGCTTTTAAACTCATAAAAGAAAGACGTGCACTTGCAAACACAGACATCCCGGCACATCTTATAAAATTTACACATATATGTTTTCAACACACACCACACACACACACCACAAACACACACACACACACACATTTCCCCACATCACCCCCAAAACCCCAACACACACACACCACACGGCAAAACACCGCACACACACACACACACACACACACACACACACACACAACCCTCCCCGACCCCGGAAATTTCCCGCACCCATCTCTCCTGAAAAGCGAATTTGACTGGGGGACAAAAATATAATAAACCAACAGAGAGAAAGGGGAAGAGGAGAGGAGAGGAGAAGGGGATGAGGGAGAGAGAGGAAGAGTTTTTAAAACCAAAAAAAAAAAAAGGAAAGGGCAGAAAAAAAGAAAATAAATTATTTTTTGTAAGTTTCGTTTAAATTTTCATCAAGGGACGTGTCAGGCGGGGGGAAAGTCCATAACGAACATTTACATCGGCAAAGTTTTGAACCACACGCACATGTTTTAAAACTAAAGGGGGAAAAAAATGAATTAATGACTAAGATGAGAAAATTTTAAAGATGTTCTTGGGGCTACGCTTAGCAGATGTCTGACCTGCTCTTTAGCCCATCGCGTGGTCAGACCTTGGGGCCCCCTTTCCAAACATTGTTTTGTCCCATTATTACCATGGAAAGGGTGTGTGATTAAACATGTGTTATTTTGGGGTATGGGCACGGACCTCTGTGTGTTTGTGGAGCGCATGTGTTGTTCATGATGTGGGGGGTATGCAGTGTGTGTGTTTTATGCGTGCAAGCATGCGTGGGGTATGTTGTGTGCGCGCGCAGGCACGCCCCGTTTTGTGTGAAATTGTGAAAAAGGGCATGTGCTTTGTTTGTGTGTGGGGGTGTGTGCGTCTTTTCGTGCGGGCGTGTTTGTGTGGGGTGGTGTGTGTGTGTGGGGTGTGTGTTGTTTGTGTTTGTGTGTGTTTTTTGGATTTGTACGCCGTATCTGCATATTTAGTGAACATATATGTGTGAAAAGTGTGTGAGCCTTTGTGTGTGGGCTTTATACGCCGTGCATTTTCCCTGTAAAAAACAATAAATGAAAAAAGCAATCTAAAAGGGGACGGGGCGGGTGGAGGGGAGAAAAAATGAGGGGAAAGACAACTGCAAAAACGAAAAAAAAAATAAAGGGTGTGGGGGGGGGTGGGGGTGGTTTTATTGCCGTTTTTTTTTTTTTGTTGTGTTCTGTTTTGGTTTTTTTAACACATTAATGCCCTTTCACACTGCCCGTAGATTCCCAAACGTTTGTAGAACCAAAATGGGGGAAAATGATGGTTAGCAAAAAGGAGTTCCACTGAAAATTGCAGCTTTAGTTCATCGAAACCATTATTTTTGGGTCAGGCTTTTTAAAAGTCAAAAAACCCAAATGTTTTTTGGGTAAATAAAAAAAACCCTAGGGCATCAGGCAAAAATGTGCAGAGTGTATCAATGCCACCTCTCACAATTTAAACCCCGGGCCCATATTTCGGAATGTTAGAAGCAAGGGGTTTTTTTGGCCCCATCCCCCATGGGTTTGCCGAGCCCAAGGAACTTTGTAAATTAAAACCACGAGGCAGATCATTCCCCCTTTTATTTTCCCCATCTGGAAACCAATGACTTTCTTGGGCCCATTTAAAAGGATCTGTCGGGAAATTTGCCCAAAACGAGTAGCATGAAAAACGACCGCCTTCTTGGACCCCGTGAAACTCAAATTTACCAAAAAGCTTTCTCCGTGATTCGTCCGTCTCTGGGGTTTAAGTATGAAAAAAAGGGGAAAAAAACGTTTACCAAGGTCTGATGGCAAATTTGGGGAGGGTACACGGGGGGTTGGGGCTCTCCCCTTCATCTCCCCCTCTCTCTCTCTCTCTCTCTTCTCTCTCTCTCTCTTCTCTTTTTGTGGTGGTGGGGTGTTTTCCTCTCTCTCCCCTCTCTCTCTCTTCCCTGTCTGCCCTGCCCCTTCTGTTTGTCTCCTCTCTCTCTCTCTCTCCTCTATCCCCTCTCCTTTTCCAACATCAAAGGCATAAATTTAGTGCGGCATTAGGGTCAAAAACAAGCATGTCGGACCCTTCAAGGCTGAGAGACGTCTGACAGAGAGCCCGCACGGTGGTAAATTTTGATTTCCCAACGCTGGTTCAGGAAGAATGATGAAACACACCCACACACACAAAACACACACACCCCACACACACACACAACACACACACACACACACACCCCCACACACATGCACGCGCGCGCCACAACAAAAACACAAATCCCAAACAACACACCCACAAACAGATCGGCGCATGTCCCTAAACACTTTTGGGGACCGATAAAGAGAGGGGAGAGAGAAAGGGAAAGAGAGGGGAGAGGGGAGAGGAGAGAGAAAAGAGAGAGAGGGGAGAGCGAACCCCCCAATTGTACATTAAAATTTATTTTTGGTTTTTCCCTTTTTTAGCTAAAATCCCCTTTTTTCCCCTGCCTCTTCTACCACATCTAACCGAGCTGGGGAAAAAAAAAGCCGGGGAAAAAACCCCGGGAAACCCTAAAGGGTATACCCATTCCCCCCCCTTTTTGTAGCTGAAACCCCCCTCCCCCCCGATACTACCCCCCCCCCAACCTACCATTACCACCACACCGTAAACCCCCCCGGGCCCTAACACACCCACACACACACACACACACACACACAAAAACACACACACACACAAACACACACACAAAACGCGGGGCGCGCGGGGAAGGCGCGCATGAATCAAACCCAAGCAGTGAGTTCATGGGAAAACCCCCCTGAAAAAAAATGAAACAGTTTGCTTTTCCCCACAGGGGGACAGCACCCCAAATTTGCCCGGGTCGGTGGGCAGAATGCAGTGTAAAGTGATGAGTTGGGGGGGTCACGAAATTTCAGCGTGGCCACACCCCAAACCATTGTAATTTTCTCCTTAAAAATTTTTCCAGTGTTCTGAAATTCTTTGGATTGGCAGGCTCTGGGAACCTTTAAGCTTGGCTGGGGTCTGGGTGGCACTTTCTTCATCTTTTCCGTGGGCAGGGGGGGTTGGGGTTTTTGGGGAGTGTGTCCGGCAGCTGGAGGGGGGTGTCTTTTCCCGGGTGGCTTGTAGTATGAAAAAAGGGCTGGAAACCCCAAGGGGGATTTTTTTTTAAATTTTTTTAAAGGTGTTATGATTTTGCCCCTTGCCGTCCGATTTACCTCTGTTCGGGAGCAGTTTATGTCCCCTTGATATTTTTTGACGGGGTGTCCTGCGCGGGGCCTGTCCCCCCACCTTTAAAGGGACAGCGCGGGCCCCTCCAAGGGTGGTACCAGGACTGCTAAAAAGGCGGGTGGAGCCCAGTCTTATCTGGGTCTTCCCCAGCACCTTCGGGTGTTTCTTTTTTTTCTGGACTGGAAAGGTTGGGAAGCCATTTTCCTTTTTTGTGTTTAAAAAATGCTAGTGCGTGTATGAAAAAAGAAACCGGCTTTCTTCAAGTCTTTGTAAAAAGTAAAAACATAAAATTCTCAAACTGATTACAACGAAAATAGCAAGGAAACCCAAATTTCACCATGACCATGTCGTTTGTTTTCTGGAAAGCAAGTGAAACTGATTTTCAGCGGGCAAAAGAGAGAGAAAAGAAGAGAGAGAGAGAGAGAGAGAGAGAGAGGGAGAGAGAAGAGAGAAGATTAACACCCAAAAAGGAAAAAAACCGAAGGAACAAAAAAAGTAATAGAAAAAGGGTGAAAAAATTCCCCCCTTGGCGGATGCTTCCCGATAAAAAAAACCCCTTTTTTCCCTTAGACACTCAGGTACCACATACTCAAAAGGGGGGTTTTTGGGGAAACCCCTTTTGATTAAAATGTAAAGATACGCGCAGTCCCCAACTAATCTGCCATCTTTAAAGGGGCCCCGGGAAAAATATGTGTTTGGGAAAGCCTGAGAAGCTCTTGACGGGTTTTGGGGGGGGCCCTTACACAGGATTGCCGTCGCCACATCTGCCCTTCATGCTGTAAACGGTTTTGGTTTTGGGCAGAATAGATTGTTTCTATCCGTTCCTCTCTAACCCCAACCCTACCCCTCCCCCTTCCCCCCCCCCCTTTCTCTCTCTCTTTTCTCTCTCTCTCTCTCTCTCTCTTCCTCTCTCTCAAGACACAACTTAAATATGTTTTTACAAAAAACCGTCATTTTGCACACTTTGACTTTATCCCTCATCCACAGATCCCACACGCGCCCCTCTCGCGCGAAACCCCCCACACACAAAACACCACACACACCCACACACACCACACACACAAACACACACCAAAACACGCCACCACGCACGCACCACCCCACACAACACACCACACAAAACCACACCCCACACACACACACACACACACAAAAACCTTTTTTTTTTCCCCCCCTTTTATCAAAAAAAAAAGTACGTCGGGCCCAAAACAGTTTTTTCTAAACGGGTTGGTGTGTGTGTGTGTGGGTGTGTGTGTGTGGGTGTGTGTGGGTGGGGGGTGGGGTCGTTTGTCTGTGTGTGTCTGTGGTGTGTTGTTTTGGGGTGTGTTTTTGAGAGAGAGGGGGAAGAGAGGGAGGAGAGAGGAGAGAGGAGAGAGGAAAAATTTTTAAAAAAAAACGAAAGAGATAGAAGACAGGAAAGGCAAACATGATTGGTGAAAGGGAAAATTAGAAAATGACTAGCGAAGAAAGAAAGGAAAAAGGGGAAAAAAAAAAAAAACTTACGAAAAAAAAATAATGAATCATTCCCCAGGAAAGGGAAAAAAGGGGGAAAAAACAAAAAAAAAACAGAAAAAAAGAAAGAAGAGGTAAAAAATTGAAAAAACGAAAGGGGGGAAATTGACTGGGGAGCCAGCTTTGGGTTGATATCTTCAAAATTTTTATAATGTATGTAATTTGATGTCAAAAAACCCTTTAAATTTTTGCTAAGAATTACTCCCAATATTTCTTTGTACTGAATCGAAGATCCCTTTTTTTAGTTACTTTCTTGTCCTTAAAGGGTGATTTGATGTACAAAGAAACCGTAAAGAATTTGTTAATGAATTAAGTCTAATCGTTTGGGTTGTACTTAATGGAATCCCGCTTTAAAATTTTTGGTATTCATTATCTTTTGTTTTTACATTCTCAGATTTTGGGAAAATAAAAGCTTTTTCAAAAAATAAAAAAAATAAATTTTAAAAAAAACCCCCTGGGGGAACCAAACGAGGAAAAATTGGAAAAGCGTCGGCCCACGCATCTTAGTTTTAGCTTGGGCTTAAAAGCTCCCGCGTCTTGGGGGACGCATAAAGGGTCAAGGCGCTCCATGTGAAACCGGTCCTCAGCCATTTTGGGTTTGATGTCACTCCATCCTTTTCAACGAGTCTGGGCCTCTCCCCACGGTCTGTGCCAGTCATGGGGGGGTCGCCCCTTTTTTCCCTTTTTTTTTTTAACTCTGGCCGGGCGGGCCCTGGTTTGGCGGGTTTCTTGATGAGGGAAACCCAAAGGGAAAAGCCCCTAGCCAGCGGAGGCGCCGTCTGCAGACGATGGTTGACAGGGAGTTTGAGAAGATACAAAGCAAATGTCATCTTTAGTCAGTCTCACTGTCTTTGTTTTTTGGGAGTTCAACAAAAACGTCGACAGATGAACGGAAGACCCTCATTCATCTGGCGAAACATTAAATCTGGGGTCACCCCCGTCCCCCTCTCCCCCCATTTCCCCCGCCAGGGGAAACTGAAAACCCATGATTTCTTTTTAAGTTTTAAATGCTACAGCTCAAACTCTCATTTTTCTGGTAAAAAATTGGCCCAGGAAAAGGGTATATTAAAACGTTTGCCCCAGAGCTCCCTTTGACCTTTGCATCGTTAATACAGTAATAGCTATGGCTTTTGCCGCCGGGAAAGGGGATGCCAGCATCACCCAAAATTTAAAACTTGTGGGAAAGACTTTGGCTTGTAAATGATTTTTTTTTTGGGGAACTGTACACCCTTACCCTTTTGTGTTTTCTTATTTCATGCAAAATTTTTTTCTTTTTTTTTAATGTTTGCCAGGACCCTTTGGGCCTCCATTCATGCGTTATGTTACTTGCTATATTTTCACAAAAGAGACGGGTGTTTCCTCTCTCTTTCTCTCCTCTCCTCTTCTCTCTCTTTTCTCCCCTCTCTCCTCCCCTCTCTCTCCCCAAAGTGGGCCCCCAAAATTTGCGCCTGCCGGGCTTTAAACAAAAAAAATTTTTCCCGACCCCCGGTTTTTTTGGTTTTTGAGATACAGAAAACCCCCCCAACATATACCCCAACACACACTTTACACGTTTAAACCCCATGCACAAAACCCCACAACACCCCAAACCCCAACACACACCCCAACAAACCACATACTTTACTCCACCAAACATCACACACACACACACATAAACGCACGCTGCACGCACGCACACGCACGCACGCACGCACGCAAACACACCACACACACACCAAAAACCAAAACACAAAACACCACACACACACCCCCAACCACAAAACACACCACCCCAAAGCTTGTATGCACAAGGCACAACATTCACTCAGAGAGAGAAAAAGAAAAAAAATTTGAAATAAAAATTGTGGGCAACTCTCCTTTCCCGCCCCCTGGGGGGCCTATGGGTTTTTAAATCAGTCGTCCCTGGCCCCCCCCTTTCCGATGGTTTTAGGATTCTCCCCCCCAAAGACCCCACAGCCCCTTCCCATCCCCCTTTTCCCTCCCCCCCACACACCATCCACCCCGGTCCAGACAGCCCCACGGAATCCCAAAAACAAACAGGGGATCTATTTGCAAATTTAGAAGACTGCCCAGTAAAAAATTTTAAAAATTGAAGGTTACCCCGAAGAACCCCAAAAAATTTAAAAACGGGGGACAAACAAATCACAAGACAAAATACGACGCTTTTTTGGGGACTCAGACAAGATACAAACCACATTTTTTCCCGTTCTTTTTTCTTTGGGCCCCAAAAATTGTTTTGTATTTTTCCTAAAAAAGGCCCTAAGAGGTCGAAAACACGTCGTTTTTTTGTCCGGGTGATTCGTTTGTCCATTTTTTTTTTTTTCGGTTCGCTAACATTTTTTTAAAAAAAAGGGGGATTTAAAAACCAATATCATAAATACCCTTTGGGGAGAATTCCAGCGGGGGGAAATAACAGCAGTCAAAAAAATACCAATTATCCAGTGGAACTGAGTGTCAGGGAAAAATTTGAGGCCCATGTGTTTTTTATGCACGTGCGGGCCGGGGGCCCACACTAGCCCTGTCAGTCTTCTTGGGAACTTCATTATTTAATGTCATTTTGAAGGGGAAGGTTTTGTGTAAGCTGTTTTCTTTCAGTTACATCCAAGAGTGCATCGTATTATTATCTTTATTATTATTTTTAAATTTTTGGTATTATCTTTTAGGGATACTTAAAATAGATACCCTCGGCTAGAGAGCAAGTTTTAAAAGCGTTTTTCAATCCCCCACTCTTTTTAACAACGGGCTGCCTACCGGGGGTTTTTACCGACTGAAGGCTCCCAGCGGGGCCTTCTTTCCCGTCTTTTCCCCTGTCCCCCGTAAATATCTTTCAATACCCGTTCACCTAAAATTTTTCCTTATTTCCTTTTCATTCTTTCCATTTTTTCACGCAGGGTGATGCTATTTTTAAACGTTTTTCCAAACCAAACGGTTTAAACGGGCCCTTCTTTTCCCCAAAATTTGGGTTTGATGGGTTTTTTAAAGTGTTTTTGAAAGATGTTAGGCAGCTTTTCAGACACTGAACTTCTTTTAAGTCTCTTTGAAGGACGTATGGGAAATTTGGGGGTCAAACCCAAATTAATCCGGGGGAAAAAACCCCCCTTTTACCAAAAAACATCCGGCGGAGATTCGAAACTGCATGCCCAGGATCACCAAGGTTACGATTTTCGGCGTCTAACACGGGAGCTTTCCCGGGCCCCCCCGAACGTGATTTTTTAAAAAAGGGCCCCTTTCCCACTTTAGGAATAAAAGATAAAACTTTTGAAGACAATTTGGATGGGGACTAATTCGAAAAACCCCTTTTTTTTTGGCAAATACGGGGGGTCAGTACTGATAACTTTAAAAAACCAGCCTTTAATTTGCTATGAGAGAGGAGAGAGAGAGAGAGGGGGAGGAGAGAGAGAGAAAAAAAAGAGAGGTTTTAAATAGGGGGCCCGGGACTCGAAGAAGGGGAAATTTGGCAAAATACGTTGCCCAGTACGATAAGCTTTCAAAACCAAACCCTTTTTAATTTCCCTACGTTAGAGGAAGAGAAGGGGAGAGGAGGGGGAGAGGGGAGAGAGAAGAGAGAGGGAGAGAGAGAAGAGAGAAAAACTCAGGACCAAAAAAAAAGAAAAAATGGGGTTAACACAGAAAACGAAAAAGTTTGGGTTTTTTCCCCTTTGGGAGACACCCCATTACCCAAAATCCGCACTATCCCATCATCTTTCCTGACCAACGGGGCAGCGGGGGCCCCGAGAGTTAAATAATATGTCGGAGTTTTCCCACACATTTCTATTTTGCACGAAAACCCCCCTTTTTTCACAAAAAAAACTTGTAATTTTCTTGCTACTTTTTCCCCCAAAAATTTAACACCTTTTTCAAACAATAAAATTTAAAATGCAAAAACCCCCCAAAAAATTGAAAAATTGTTATTTTAAAAAGGGGGGTTTTTTCGGGGCCAAAAAAAAAAAGGGGATATAGCTCCGAAAATATTTTTTTAAACTCTCCATAGCAAAAAAATTCAAAAGGGTTTACAGAATTAGTCATCCTAACACAATTAACGCCCGGGGGTTTTGAAAAGTGAGACCTTACTACTTTCTAGTAAGGCTTGGGGCGACTTGGGGGGGACATGGAGGGTGACTTGGGGCGTTTTTGGGGTTTGGCCCTTGGGGGTAAATTGGGGGCGATTTGGGGGGAAGGTGTCAAGCGTGCTAAATTTGGGGGTTTGCCCAGAAAAATTGTCAAAGTGGAACTGGTAGGCCCCATTTTAACATCTGCTCTCCCACGCCCCGAGCAGCGTTTTTACCCGCTGTTTTAAAAGGAAGGAAACGCAGGGCGCTGCCATAAATTTAAAAGCCTTTGTTGGAAAGCCCCCCCGCAGTGTGCTTTTGCAGAGCGCGTTACAGAATGAAATAAAAGTGCCGCATTGATTTTTTTTATAAATTTTTTTAACCCGGATTTAGGCAGAAAGCTTTTTAAATTTAAATTTTTTTTAAATTGTTTTTTTTTAAAACCCGGTTTAAAAAATTTTGAAGCCCGAAAAGTAGCTACAGAGCTTTTTAAAATATACTTCCGGGGTTGGTTTGGGAGGGGGAGGGGGATAAAAGATCAGTTAGAGAGCGGGGTTTGAAAAAATTAAATTTACTAATCTTTTTGAGCGCATAAATATGCGGGGGAAAGCTTTAAAGCGGGGCCGTTAGTAAAATCCCAAATTTTTTGGCCCCAACCGGTTTTTAAAGTTTTTTGGCCATTTTATTTTGATAAAATGGCTCCTGAAAATTTTTAAACTGACTTTTTCTACTAAATTCCTGAAGGGGGGGGACAAAAACGCAAAAATGAAGATAATTTTTTTCGATTAGAAAAAACCATGAATAATAAAAAAACCCAGCTGAATTTACAATTTTTTTTTTTTTATTGTTTTTAAAAAAAATGGTTTTGTGACACTAAAAAATTTGTGAGGGGGGAGAAACCCTCTGTCAAAAAAAAAGGGATTTTTACTCCCCGGGGCGCATGGGGGGAAAACCAGGCAGTTTTAAAGTGTTGAAAAAGTATTGAACAATTCCCCTTTGTCTACATCCAGACTTTTGAAAAGAAATTCGCTAGGTACAGGCACAGTTTGGGAACCCAAAAAGGGGTTAAAAGGGGTGGGGCAGAACAATAATTAGTTTATATGCTAAGTTTTAGGCAAGATAGCCCCGATTAAATTCAGAAAAGTTTTAAAAAATAGGGATTTAAACCCACAAGATCCGGTTTTAAACCAAAGGGTCCCTAAATTTTTTGCCTGTGCATGTTTTAAATAGTTTGGGGGGACGTTGTTATGTCCTTTCATTCATGGGTTTAAATTTAACTTTCAAAAATTTTAAATTTTTAAATTTCATATTAATTTTAATCAACAAAAAAAAAATAAAGCGAGCAGGGAAGACTCCCAGGCGAGTGCCCCAAAGTGAATTCTCCAAAAGTAAATTTTAACAGGGGGAGCTTTCCCGCGGGTGAGTGCCCCACAAGTGAATCCACGTGAGTGTCCCGCGGGTGAGTAGGGGTTTACTAAGTCCTAAAAACCGGGGGACGTGTTTGGGGGGCCGGTCGTAAATTAGCTGAATGGAACAGACTGCAAAAAGAAAAACCAAGCAGCAAAAAAAAAAATTTTAGATAGAAATTCAACTCAGACCAGCACCGCCCCACCAACAAAACACAATAAAATTAAGATGAATTATTATTTGCTGGGGAGAAATTGTTTTTTGGGCGGAGGGTTTTTGGGGCATACAACCCCTAAAGCCTTATTTAGCAACAAAGTCACAAACCCCCACAAAAACAGTAAAAAAAACCGGGTTTTCGAAAAAAAGTAAAAACCCCCTGCTGTATAACCCCTTTTTTAATAATTTTTTTTAATTTGCTTTTAAAAGTACTGGTTAAGTACAAGCTAAGTACTGGTTAAGTCATTTATAACAATTTTAAGTTTTTAAAGAAAAGCGCAATTTTAAGTAAAAAAGAAAAAGTGCAATTTCCAGGGTTAAGTTTTAAAGTTAAGTACTAGAAATTTATTTGTTAAGATCTTAAGTTAAGTTTTAGTTAAGATTTTTAAGTAAGTACTAGTTAAGAAACAATTTAAAGATCTTAATTTAATTCACCCCAAGTTGCTTCCGGGGGGCCTTTTGCCCCTGAAAGAAAGGGTTTTGACGTTTTTTTCCTTGTTTATTGTTAGAGTTTTAAGTGACTTTTTTATTAAAGCAGTTGTGTTTACTTTTAAAGGATAGAGCGAAATTTTTAACATTTGCGTGTTTAAAATACTTTGCGTTAAAAGGGCCTGCTTGTAGTTGTCGGGACTTTTTTTTTTTTTAAACAACTTCTTTACCTTTTTCCCCTTTAGCTTTCTTTTTCACAGAAGTCGGGGTAGAAAATACTTTTCATTTTTCCCCGAAGCCAACTTATTCTTTTTTAAAACCCGCCCATTAAATTCACCCTTAAATCTTTCCAATCATTTTTCTTAAATTCAGGGTTTTAAAATTGAAAAGGCAAAATTTTTTAAGGATAGTGGGCAGGGTGCTTTACCCCCCATCAGCCCCTTTTTGGCCACTTTTTTTCCTTATTTTTGAAAAAGTTTTCGTTGGGATGTCTAGAATAAAGATTTTCGGTTGTCTGTGAAAAGGGGACATTTGATTCTGGTTACACCCGGCCCTTAAAGTAGTCTTATAGAAATTTAGAAATTCAATAACTTTGACAACTCAAAGGCACGGCAAACCCGATAAAACCGGTTTTGCCCCAACTTCACTTTTGGGGTTCTTCATCTTAACCCCCAACCGGGCTGTCCCCTAAATCTTCAAAAGTCTTGGTATTTTAGGTTTAGAGCTAGTTTAAATCGTTTTTTTTCCTTTTGAAACAAAATCTTACTTCTTTACGATTTTTGTGGTTTTTTCCTGTCTTACCAAAAAAAACCTGTTTTTCACAACTTAAAGAAAAAGTCTTTTTCGGGATGCACCCGGGGGCCCTTGGTTCAAAGGTCGGTTTTCTTCATGAGGTATGGCTCATAAAAGGGCTTTTGGGTCGAAAGTAATTATTCGGGGTGAACAGCTTTTCACTTTAATCCGTGTTTTAAGTAAAACGAAAAACACCGTTTGGGACGCAATTTGTTTTTTTAAAAAGGGGTTTAGGCACGATTTTAGGGGGTTTCGGCGGGACTCATTTTAATTTTTTTCTGCGGCTGGGGGGAAATCGTTAGGGGGGCCCGAAACCAATTTTTTGGGGAAAAATTTCTAAGCCCACTTCAAAGGGTTTAGTCCTATTTATTATCGGTGTAAATCTGAAAATATTCCCCCTCCCGGGATAAAACCCTCATGGGGGCCCTTTATCATTTTAAAGTTTTCAGTGGCAGGGCCTGACTCAGGGCCCCCACCAAAACGTTTGTTGGCGCCCCTAAGTAAAACAGATATTTGGGGAGGGTTTTTAAGTGGGATCATAACGTCAAATACTTGTTTTTTGGCTCTGCGAATAAGGATGACCCCAGGCAAATCCCCCTCCTCTCACCCCATCCCGATCATCTGAATTTGTATCCAGATCAGGATGAAGTAAATCCCCAATGTTTGTAGACTTCAAAAAAGGAAACCCCAAAGGAAAAGGGCCCGGGGCAGAAAAGTATTTGGTTGAATCAAACCGTAAGGGTTTTCATGAAAAGAAAGCTCGAAAAATTCTAAATGACGTCAGCAAATAAACCACGTCAGCTAAATAAGTACTGTTGGGTGATAATCCCCCCATCGTTTGCAGCGAAAATTCTTTTCCGGTTTCGGGTGCTTTTATTCATAGTCGGCCCCGATATGCCTTTTCGCCCCTAACCCGGCCCTGTAAAAGCCCGTCTTTTTTTGGGGCAGCGCTTGCTCTTTAAAAACCTCTCCCAGGGAGTCCATGTTTTTCATAAGGAAGACGCCTTTACAACAAAAAGAGGGTCGAAATGTTTTTTAGTTTTTGGATAGACGCGTAAAGTTCTGTTTAACTTACCCAAAAACTCCCCATCAGATGCGGGGCCCAAAAAAAGGTCCCCAGTCATGTATTTTTTGTGGGCCCGGCAATACAGCTAAAACCCCCTTATATTCAGAAGTTATTGTTGCATGATAAAGTGGGGAATGTTTGCCTCGTAATTATGAAAAAAAGATAGGCAGTTTTTCCCTTTTTCGGGGGCGACCTTTAGTTGAAGATTGCAAATGTTGTGGGCCCCCCCCTCTGAATTTTTCCAGTTTAAAGTGATCGTGGTCTCTTTCAGCGTTTAACCCAATTTAAATTGCTTTTGGGAAAATCCAGCCCGTGGGGGGGTGATTTATAAAAGTTCTTCTTTTTCGGGGGTCATCTTAATGTTGAAAGGTTTTAGCTGATTAGAGAATTGATTGCGAAAAATGTTTCATCTGCCCCCAAAAATCGCCACTGCGTCGGGAAACCTTTGGGGAAAAAATTTTTTCGGCTTCGTGTGTCCGCCATCTGACCAAAAAAGCAAAAAAATGCATAAGAACAATCTGATGACGGGACAAATTTGGTTGTTTTTTTTTTGTGTTTCCCTTCTTGGGGCCGTAGTACTGTGGGAAGATTGCTTCAAAAATCAGCATAGACTTCGTTTTGGACTAAACGCCTTTTTTTGTACATTTTTAAAACCCCCAAACCCTTTGACCCGGGGTTTTTGGGGAAGAATTTCGATTTTAAAAGGCTACCCCCAAAAAATTTTACAATGTTTCTTTTGGCTTTGGGTTTCGCCTCACCGGGGGATCCGACCAAACACCCTTTTACAAAGCTCTTGGGTTTTGATTCGTGCTTTGTATATAAGGTTAAAATTACCCTTGTTCTAATTTAAAACATAAAGGCTCTTTGGGGGCCCTCCCGCAAACGAATCCCGGGCAACCCTGATTCTCAAAATGATTCGCCCTTAAAATAGGGGGTTCGGGAAAAAAATCCTTTAAAAGGGAACCAAAATTTTTACCGGGGTCCCAGGTGTATTCGGCCCTTTAAGGTTATTTTGGGTTTTTTTTGTTCTTCAAAATGGTCGATATTTTTATACTCACTGGGAAAATTTATGTTATCAAAAATTCAGACTTCTTTAAAACTGCCAATAATTTGAAACTCTGTCTGGGGCTTTTTAACTGGGGGTAAGTGGCCCAAAATAAACCCCCCATGAAACCATATTTTCAGGGAAAAATTTTTGTTTTTAAGGGCCCCGCTCGTTTTAAAAAAAAAACTCTCTGGGGGGGGGATGTAAGGGAAATTTCCGACTATAGGAAGTATTTTTGGGTTTTTCTTTAAATTTGATTTCGAGGGGGTGTTTTCCCTTTAGACCACCAGGGGCCCGCGCAATTTCGCTTTTTCACTTTCATAGTTAAACTTTGTAAGGGAGTAATCAGCCCAAACCCCAGGTGTTTTAAAATCGTTTATTTGCTGATTACTTTTTTCTGTCTAGTTGAAACCCCCGGGCTTGCATACTACTATCATCGGGGGTTAATAAATTCCCAAACAGAATGGCCAACAACCCCTTTTCTGGCGGGTTAATTTGAAAAAGAAACCCGGGGGTTTTTGAAAAAATGGGTTTTAACCCTTTTTTGAAAATTTGTAGGGTTTAAAAATGTCCATGTCTATTTTAAAGAAATATTGCCTAATGATTTGGGTTTCTACCTTTCCCAAATGTACGGTTGTTGGGGATATTTCAAAATCGAACTCGTTGTGGGGTTCATTTTTTTTTCCCACAATATTTACGAAATTAAAAAAAAATAAAAATAAGTTTAAAAAAAAGTAAACGCGTTTTTATTCTTCACCCCAACGTTGCAATTCTCAAGACAAACCCCAATCTTACAAAAACGGGCCTGCCGTAAATTTAGCTTTTTCTGAATTTACTACAGGGCAATGTTTAACTCTTTGATTGCCCTTTGTTAAATAGTTCACTATGATTTTTGTTTAAAATTTTTTAAAATCATTTCAAACCCAGTTTACTAAAAAACAATGTTTTAACCCCTTTTTTTCGTTTCGTTCCCAAAAGTTTTTATTACAATTTTTTATTAAAATTTTTTTAGTCAGATTCGCTGTTTTTTTGGTCGTCATTTTTTAAAACTAAAATTAAATAAATAAAATAATAAAAACCCTGGGATAACGTTGGTTAATTTTGCCAAATGGCCCCTTGTTGGGTTATAGTTTATTAACCCCAGGGAAAATTTTTGTTAAGAATAAAACCCCCCAACATGGGAAAAAATAGAAGATTTCCCCCGAAACTAGTTAAAAAACCCCTTTTTTTTAGCTTTGCAAAAAAAAATTTTCTGATTAAAAAACAAAATAGACAGTCTTTCAAATTTATGATTTTTTTAATTATTTTTTTTGTTAAAAAAAAATATGGCACTGCAAAAATCTTCCCAAAAACGATTTACCACTCCCCGCTGTAATCAGCGGCCTTAAATATAGGATTTTAGGGATGTTTGCAAAAAACATTTTTTAAAAAAGGCCCGGGTGTCTAGGAAGGGTTTGACATTTTAGGATGGTTTTTAAGGTTAAGCTGTAATAACGGCAGGGATTACCTCAAAAACTTTTTTGTTACACAGGGGGTTATCCCCAAAAAAATCAAGCATAGAAAAATTAATGCCGAAATTTATTTAAAAAAAGATTTCAATTTTAAAAAATATTGATTTATAAAAAAAAGATTCATTCTTTATAAAAAAAATGTCTGGAATAGTTTTTGATGGGGGCGGGGTATTGTTAATGCATTGGCTTTCTTTTTGGCAGCAATTATATGTTTAGTAAAAGGCGGTCTGAATTTAAGAGAAAAGAAAAAGCCAAACAAGCAATGGAAAGATTTAGCTAAAAGGGAAAAAGACGCTTACGAGGGAAAAAAAGGAAATTTCTCACTTAACTTTTTTTTAAAAAAAAAAGTTAAGAGAACAAAGGGGGATGCAAGCAAAACTTTTTCAGACGTTGATGAAGAATGAAAGGAAAATTAAATTTGTGGGCAGGAAAGAAGTTTCTAACATCGCCCCCGCCAGAACTGTCTGACTTTTTAACCATCTGAGGGTCAGAAAAAAGGTAAAATAGGCTTTATTAAAAGGCGCTATGGGACATTCTTTTTTCTTTCTTTTTTCAATCTAAAAAAAAATAGTTAAAAATGAAAAAAAAAAAGTCTCTTATGGACGAAAACAAATTTCCCAAAAAATATTAAAATTTTCCTGGAGGGGATTTAAAGGGAAAGGCTGCTAATTTTATAAAATGAGTAAAGTGCTAGGGTTTTCTGAATCAGAAGCGAAAGGGCTGGCTTTCCAAAAAAAACGAACTGGCAAAAAATTTTTTTGCCCGCCCCCAAAAAGAATTAAAAAGGCCCCCGATTTGTTAACTCAAATTCCTAATGACACCCCCCCAGATGGACTTGTTGTACCTTTCCCCATGACAAAGTTAGAAGAAAAAAAATTTTTGTATCTCTTAACGGTTGTTGAATGGCTTTTAAAAATATTAAAAACGCTGAGCCTTTAAAGATAAAAACTCAACTGCTGTGGGGTGTGGCTTTACAACAAATATCTTTCGGGGCCCCTTAAAATTCCTAGGGGTTTATCCAGGTTGATGGGGGGGAAAGAGTTTTAAAGGGGGGTGTTTAAAACCCAAAGTTTTTAAGACCCCCGTGGTTTAAATTAAGAGAGGGATTCCAGGCAACCATTTTTCTCCCAAACTCTAGTAGAAAACTTTAATTTAAAATCTGGGTTGAGGGGCTGTTTACCTATCAATTTTCATAAAAGACCTTATGGACAAAACACGCAACACAGAATGGGTCAGGAGATTGCCAGTTCCCTTTCCGCCCCATGAACAAAGAAGAAATTTTAAAACAAAAGGCCTTAAACCGGTGAAACCGGGGATCAAAATTTTAAAAAAAAATTTGCATTTTCTGAAGACATCCAAGGTAATCATAACTCTTGCCTTTTGGGCTAAAAGTAAAATATTGTATGCTCCTGGAGAGGCAGAGGGTTTATGTTAGAATTAGGCCACCCGACCCCCTATGGAGCGTAAAATTTTATATGAAGTTTTAAAGAATTATGAAAAAAAACCCCTCCCTGTATTTAATTTTTAAGGGGAGGGCTCTTTCTTTTTACGGCGCTACACGTCTAAAAAGCCCGCCCCCAAAAAATCGTTTTTTTCCGAAGAGTTGGGAAGTTGTTCCCGGGCCCCCAAAAACAGGGGGGATTAGTTAAAAAAAAAATAGTTTTTTTTTTTTAAATTATGATTTATTTATTTTTTTTTGTTTTAAACTTATAATTTTATTTAGTTTCACATCTTATTTTTTTTGTCTATTTTTTTGGGGTTTTAAAAAATTGGTTTTTTTGGCTTTTTTAAAGTTTTTTTTTGATTGTCTCAGTGTCTACTTGTTTTCGAGTTAATTTTCTTTCTCCACTCCTTTTTTTGTTTCCCGTTTTTTTTCCCGGGCTGTAATCCCCCCATCAGCCATAAAACCCAAAATTTTTCAAGGGGGTAATGTTTTCGTCCTGCAATTTCTTTGCTTATTCCCCAGGCTTTAAAGAACAAAGTTTTGGGTGATGTACGGCTACAATGGCAGTGTGCTTTTTTAGTTTTGGGGTTAATTTTTTAAAAAACCGCAAATCACAACATAGCCCTAGGGACCTAAACCCAAACCAAAGGGTCCCTAATGCTAAAAAAGGTGGCGCCCCCGCCCCCCGTAGCTAAAAGGCAAACCCAGACCCCCCACTACGCTCGCTACAGCTGATAGCCGGTGATTATTTAAGAAAGAGTATTTAAAAAATTTGGGAATTTCTTTTTATAACCCTTTTACTTTACCAAGTCACTTTCTTTTTCTTCTTTAAGGTTTTAGTTATTTGCTCTAACCTAAAAACTTTTGAGCCTGATCATCCATTTTTTAAATTTTTAAGTTTTTAAATTTTTTAAATTAAAAATTAAATTTGTACTTTTCTTCCTTTTTTAACCCCCTTTTTGCAGCCTTCATCAAAAAGAGTTTAAAAAGCAATAAAATCCAAAATTTCTTAATTTAAAAAAAAATCAAGCACTGTTAGTTTTGTAATTTTCAAACCCCTTTTACAGGGGACTTTGTCAGTTTATTCAGAAGTGTTATTTCATTTCCCCTTTTTTTTTAAAAACAATAAAAACCTAAGAGGCCCCTCCAAGGGTTTTTAGGGCTTTATTTGTTGCCTGATTTAAAGTGTGCTTTTTGGCCCAAAATAGGTCAGAAATCCCCCTTTGGGGTAATAAATTAAACGAAAAAAACATTTGGCAAATTTTTTAGGGAAGGGGATTCTTGTTTTGGGGTTAAAACTTAAAAACCCCCCGGTGGGCGCCCCCCACCTTTAGCTAAGGGGCTTGTTTTTTCCGCCCCATATTTTTCAGAGCCAAATTGGTTAGGTTTTTCCCCAAAATCTGCTTTTTTTTTTGGGTTCCCGGGGGGACTAGGGGTACAAAAAGGCGCCCCCCAAATTTAAAAACTTTTCTTAAAAATTTTTTTATTTCTTTTTCAAAATATATCATTGGGGCTTGTAGTTAAAAATTTAAAATTTAGTTAATGTCAGGAAAACAACGCCCCGGGATTTTTCCCGGGTTTTTGAAGTTTTTATTCGTGTTTGGGGCCCAAAATCGTTTGCCTTTGATTTCCCTTAAACTCTTTCCCGGGGAAAAGGGTATTGCTGTCGTTTTTTTTCTTCAATTTCTATTTGTTTGGTTTAAACCAAAATCGTCCCGGGTGTACTCAAAAACCATAAACATTTTCCCGCCCCTCCTATTAGAACAAAGTCAGGGGTTTTATTTTTGCTAATCTTTTATTCTAAATGCAACGCATTTAGGGGGTAACTCCGCTTTTTATTCTGGCCCCCGAACAATTTTTTTTTAATTTTAAAAAAATTTTTTTATAAACAATCTATAATGAGCAATCAAAAATAAAAATCTATAATAAACAATCTAAAAATGAGCCAAACGTATTGAACTGGGGGTCAGTCCGAAAACATAGTTTGGGTTTCTTAATTTTTCTAGCTGCTTTTTATTTTTTTTTGTTCATCCTTGTCCCTGAAATTTTATTAATTTTCACTTAAACACCCTCCAAAAAAATACCCTGTCCCTTTGTATTGAATACGTTTACTGATTTTAACTGCGATCTAAAGTCTTTTAAGACGGCATTGTTTTTTTTGATTTTAAGGGGCCCAAAAAGAAAAATTAAAGCCGGGGGCTTCCGCTAAAGGCTAAACTTGACAGAGTCCCTTTTTTTTTTAAAAAATGTTTGTTTGGCTGAAACGTCATCAAAAATAAACAGCGTTTCAGGTTTCCCTCAAATAGCCCATAGTAAAGTTCTAAAACTTTCCCCCTTTTTTGCTTGTCAGGAGATCAATAAAAATAATTATCGTCTGCCAAACAAACTGCCTTTTTTTTATAAAAACTTGTTGTGCTTAATAGTTTGGGAGAATAAAACAATGTACTCGTAAAGAAATCTGTAGACTGTTTGGGAACAAAAACAAGCCCCGAAGGGCAGTTTTTCCCCCACCCAGTAATCCCACAAATAAGCGAAAAAATGCGGGGTTTTTAGGGAAAAAGTTCAAACTACCATCTGTTTTTAAAAAGGCTATTTCTTTCAGTCTATTTTCTTCAATGGGTTCAGTGGGGGGTCATAAACCAAAAAAACGTGCTTTGTATTGGCCCTTCTCCTCCCCCTTCCCTTTTTAATCTGTATGATATGGGCCCTCTTGGGCCCTACCCTTCTTCCACCCCCCGTGCAGTTTGTTGTCAAAACGTGGATTAAAATCCAAACCATAGTCAAATTTTTCCCGTTTGATAATCTTGAGTCTTACATCGTGAAGGTGAAAATTTTTTAAAACACATGACGGCTTTTGGGGCTTGGGCTGTCTGGCCCCCAGCAAACAATTTTTTTATTTCAAACAAAATGTTGGTCGGGGGAAAAGTCCAGCCGGAATACAAACTGAAAAGGGGTTGCCCCACTTTGGGGAAAAACGCTGTCAATTTTTTGGGTTTTAAAACACCCCAGATTCTCTCTTAAAAGGAGCTGAGGGGGTTAGTAAAAAAGCAAGGGGAACCCCCTTTAGGGACCTTAAAGAATTTCTTATTTGTATTTCCCAACGGGGCCCTTTCTTTTTTTTAAAACGCTAGACTGTGGGGTTAAAAAACTTTCAAAAAAAAAACCGTCCTAAAATTTTTTACTGGTTTTTAAAATTGGGTTTTGCCCGTTCAGGGTTAGTAAACAAAGCAAAATTAAGGAGTGTTACTAAAAAGTGTATTTGGCTGTTGGGTATCTGATAAATAACAGACCCCTGTCAGTGAATTTTCAGTTCGTAAGTAAAATTTTTCTCTTAGTGCCCTTGGTAAAAATGGCTGATGGGTTTTTAACAAATTCAAAATCTTAAAAGGGATGCCCAAAAACTGTTTTTAAATGCTCGCGCTATTGCTGGGTTTCCCCCGTCTTCCTTTGATCCGCACATTAAGCCTGTGCTTAAGACCGGGTTTTGGGGGTCTTGGGTTTTCCCCCAAAGATTTTGTCTTTTCTTTTGTTCTAGGCAGCCCCCAAAATTTAGGGAAAAGAGGGTTAAAAATGTCTGCGCTACTCAGTGAAAGACTTCCTACCTTCCCGTTTAATTTCCATATTTTTAATGATGGCCCGGCCCCCCCTTAGCAAAGGGCAAATAGCATTAGATCCGCCGACTCAATATCTAATTTTTAATGACAGCCAAAACAGTGCCTGGCCTTATAAAATCGTCCGCCCCGAGGTCATAAAACTTTCTGTTAACATTTCATTGGGTTCAATTTTTGAAGGGTTATTTACAACGCGCACAGTCTGTCTTATGCCTTTTTTGGGCCCTGGGGGTTTCCCTTTGTTTTCTGAATTTGGTCAAGGGCGCAGGGCCCTATGGGTTTATTTTTTTTAAAACAAAAAAAAATTAAAAATAAAAATATGGGGTTTATGAAGATATTGACGCCCATTGATCCAATTTAAGAAAGAAGAAAGGAAAAATTTTGGCGGGGAATTGATTCTATGAAAAACCCGGGGCCTTCATTGCAAAAAAGAACTTGAAGAAGGAGTTCTTTACTCCCCCCAGACAGCCTCAAAAATGTAAAGGGGGCGGGCTCTGTACTCCCTTTAAACTCGTCAAGAACTTTTTGGAGTAGGCTCTTCACTCCCCAAAACCCGTCAAGAACTATTTTGGGCAACGGAAATTTAAATTTTTCTATAAAAGTATTTTGAAGCGGGGGGCTGCCGCCGCGATCCCGGGCCTCGATTTTGAGATAGGAAAAGGGGGCCCTTTGTATTTTAAGAAACTAAAAGGAAACCTTTTACGGCTTTCTACAAAACCAGACCCCAACCCCGGTTTTAAAGGAAAGGGGCACAATTCTTAGAAAGCTCCTGTTGCTGACCAAAGGGAGTTTTAAAATTTTTGGCGATCTTAAAAGGGCTGAGGCTGTTAGTCTTTTTTCCAAAACATAGTGCAAGAGTTGCCAAACGCAATCTGAAAGGGGAAAACCCCTCTCTTTAAAAGGGAATTTTAAAACAAAGAGGGAGATGAAAAATAATAGCAGAAAAAGAGAAGAAAATCTTTTAAAGAGGAGGGCCCAGTTAAAAACAAAATTTTCGGGGTTTTCAAGTGCCTAGTCAAAGAGAACGTGAGTGAGGGCCCCGAAGAAGGGAAAAGGCTTTTAAAAAAAAAAATTTATGACGCCCTTGCCTGAGCGCGGAAAAACGAGGTTCTTTAAAATTTGAATCAAAGGGTTTTTAAAGCTAACTGCGTGACCCCAGGTCCTTTTTTTTAAACCGCTTTTAACAAATATAAACGAAAGAACTTTAAAAAAATTTGGGCAAAATTTTAATTTACTTAGAGAGAGGTTTTACGAAAAAAAAAATTTAAAATGGCTGATGCAATGATAACAATTTAGAGCCGGAAAAAAAAGGCTAAAAAAAGGCGAAAATAAGGAAATTAATGGAAGATAAAAAAAAAAAAGGTTTTGCACGTTGTTAATTTTAAAAGAGAAAAAATAGATACCCAAAAAAAGCAGAAACAAGAAACAAAAAAAAAAAAAAAGATTTATGAAATACTACGCTAGCAGAAAAAAATAAGGACTCGTTCAGAGGGCAGGGGATTAAATATTTTTGTATATTTAAAAACCGTTTGGGGTTTTCTTTTCTCTACACTGGTTTTAAAGCCTTAAAATGGCAGTGCGCCAAAAGGACCGTAGCCCTCCCAAAGCCCCCAGCCCCGGGAAAAGTTGGGTTAGAAAAAAAACTGCCCATCTAGCAAACCTATTAAAGAAAGTTACTGTCAAAAACGCTTTATGCTTGCCCGGCAGAATAGGCAGTGTTGTTAGTTTGGGGTTTTTTCTACCATAAGGGGAAAATGGGGTGGCTATATGGCTTACCATCGTGGGGCGTTAGGGGTGCTGGCTGTCGGGTTTTAATTTTTTAAATGAAAAAAGTAGGTAAAAAAAGTAAAATTAAAAAAACAACAAGGGCTGTCTTTTTCGCTAGTGTGTCTGTCGGGGGGAGGTACATCACGGGGGGGGGTCCCCCTTTCTGGGTTTCTTATAACTGGTTTGGGGGGCGCTTTTTTGCAGGTTTGGGCTAGATACTTTTTTTTAAAAAGGCTGGCGTGGCCCTTTTGTTTAAGCCTTGATTGTGTTTCCCAAATTTTTTATCGTCTCCGGCTATGAGGATTTCATTTTTTTAATTCTGTTTTCATGCCCAATCTTTTTGTCTTTAAAGGGCCCGAAGGCGCATGGTTAAATCCATGACCTACAACAAAGTCAACCTTTGACCCCCAGCATGTAAAAAGGGCGTTTTGGTTTCCCTTTTTAGGGGGAAGGCAAACAACAGCAGAGTTAATAGCATCTTTAAATTGGGTAGAAAAAATTTTCTGGCCCTCAAAGCCTGAAAATTGAACCACAAAGCCCAGACTTGGGGCTGTGCTTGCCCCTCCTAAAAGGCACCAAAAAGTACCCTGGGGTTTTGGAAGTCATTAAGTCTTTGCACTCCCGGCATTGTTTTTCTTTACTTTCATCTAAGAAATGTTTCCCCCAAGCATTTGGGGGTGTTTTTTTTCTAGGCCCCAATCTAAATTGGGAGTTTGATTAAAAAGGTTTTTGGCCAGGGCCCGTAGGGCCCAAATTTTATTCTCTACGCGGCCCCCCAAAAACAAAGTGCCCAACCCGTGATTGCGGCTAACTTTTGTCAAAGTTTTTTTGAAAGGGGGAATGTTAAATTCGTTGCCCCCTTCTTTCAAAATGCAATTTTTGTCCATTGACTGAGAAATGGGATTAAAAGCGTTTTCATTGGGGAGGCGTACTTTTAGTTCATTTTGTATGGCCTATACTGGGAATAAACTGAAAGTTTTTATACTGACCCCTTTCAAAGGGGGTTTTGGGGGGGTTTAAAAGGTTTGTATATGAAACAAACCGGGAAAAAAGTGGTTTAGCATAAACGCAAAATTTAAAATGATTCTGGTAAAAAGGGGGCCCTGGGGTGAGTTTTACCATGCTGATGGCAAATCTAACACTCTTTTTTTGGGGGAAATTTTAAATTTTAAAACTAGTTTTGGGTTTTCAAAAACTTGGGCTAAAAAGCCATATGATTCATCCACTGCGAAGGTTTTTGGTTTCTAAAGTCCAAAAATTTTGGGGTCAAACCCCTCCTTTCGTCGTAAAGGGGGCACTTTCATTAATTTTAAAAGGGTTTCCCTTTTTTAAAAAGGGTTTTTTTTAAAAAAGGAAAATTTTAAAAAAGGAAAGTTCCCTTTTTAAAAAACCCAAACAAAAACCCCGCGTGTTTTTTAAAGTATCCAATTGACAATAGGGGGTGGTTTAATTTAAAAAGGGGTTTCCCCCTTAGAGAAATTGGTTTTAAAGTTTGGTGGGTTTAAAATACGAAAAAAGCTAAGAAAAACTGGGTGAATTTAAGGGGGGGGAGCAAGGGAATTTATTAAAGCCCGTTAAAAATAAACCCGATGGTTACTACCCCTTTTGTTTTTAAAAAAGAATTTTTAGCCCCTTTTTTTTTATTAAAGTTAAAAAATTTTAAAGAGGCAAAACCCTTTTAATTACTTTGCACTTTCCCGAAGAAAGAAGGGAGTACGATTTTTCCCCAAAGGCCCTTTCTGAATTTTTGGGTTTTTTGATAGCGGTGAAAAAGTATAGTGGTTTAAAACCCCTAAGTACTTAGAAAAGCGGCCTCTACGAGTATTTTTCGGCAGTAGACCAACCGTTTTTTTAAATTTTAAACCCCAAAGGGCGTATGTTTTTTAAAACGAAACAAAAAAAAAACACTAATTTTGTTAATGGTCGGGCCCTCTCCCATTCTAAGAGCAAATCCCCTCAAATAAGGTGGGGGGTTTGCGAAAAATCATCATATTAAATTGGGGAAAAAAGCAATTTTAAAAAATTAGTTTTGGGGAGGGTATAAATTCGGTTTTGTGTGAAAAAAACTAAACCAAAAATGGAAAAGGGCGGGGTTTTTTTTTTCTTGGGTTTGTTGGTTGGGGCTTGAGATCGGAAAATTAATCAGAAGGGGGAGAGAGGGGTAAATAAATTTTCGGAGCAAAAATCAACCCTTTTTTTTTTTGCAACCCAAAACCCCCCTTTTTTAAAATAACAATTACGTCCCAATTTTTTGGAGGTTTTGCATGGTTTTAAATTATGATTGTAGAAAAAAAGGTTTTTTTTTTGGCAAAAAAAATAGCATAATGGGCAAGATTTTGTTTTTTGAAAAGGGGGGTTTTTTTTTGTACAAATAGAAATGTGGGGATAGCTCCGACCCTTTTTATTTATCTCTGCCCCGGGGGCGTGATTTTTGAAGTGTGGGAAAAGCATGCAAATCATCTAATCTCTTACGAAAAACGGGCCCAGGGAAAATTTATGGGGAAAGCCTGAGGGGCACCACTATGGCTGGGGTTGGGAAACCCACATGAGGGCTGTCAGCCCGGGCTCCAGAAATGCATCCATGCTTTTGTACTTTCTTTTTTATGGGAGGCAACTTGGGGCAAAAGGTCTGACGGGAAAAGGGAACTGGATCTGTCTGTCCCCTTTCTCTCTCTCTCCCCTTCTCTCTCTCCTCTCTTCTCTCTCTTTTCTCTCTCTCTCTCTCTCTCTCTCTCTCTCTCTTCTCTGCAATCTCCAAAACTTTCCCTCAAAGCTTTGAACTATTTTTGCAAAGGGAAATTTTGGGCGACAGGTTGAAATGAAATGTATTTCTGTCTTTGTCTGTCTGTCTTTCCCTCTTTCTTTCTTTTCCCTTTTTTCTTTTTTTTCCAGAGGAAACCCCATAAAGATGATATCATACCCTACTTCCCCCACACACCACACCCCCACCCCACCCCACACCCACACACACACACACACACACATACCCACACACACACACACACACACACACACACACAACCCCCACACAACACAAACACGCAAAACACTCAAAACACAGAGGGAGATAAAAGAGAAGAGGGGGGGGGGTGAGAGAGAGATTTCCCACCCCAGCCTCCAAAAGTTTAGGAGGGCTTTAAAGGAAGGGAAAAAGGGAAAAAAAGAAGAGAGAGAAGAGGGGAGAGAGAACAAGGGGAGAGAGAAAAGAGAGAGAGGGGAGGGCAGGGGCCCGAAGGGCAGACAGACAACAGAGAGAGTCAGGGGAAGGCAGGAAGTAAAAAGGGAGAAAAAAATTTCCCAAATTTTAGCATTGAAATAAAAAAAGATTTACGAACCAAGGATGGAAGTCAAAAGAAGAAGAAAAAAAAAAAAAAATAAAATAATAAAAATTTAAAAAGGAAAACAAAAGGCATTCCACCACCCACCCCCCCCAAAACTTTTTGGAAAAAGGAGAAATAAAAAAATGATGCTAGAAATAAAAAAATTTACTGATATCAACCCCAAAAAAGCAGACTAGTTTACACGAAGGAATGGGAAACTCGATGTTTTCTGTTTTAAACCCCCCAAAGTCATTCTCATTGCCGGGGCCCGTTTTGGGGCCCCTTAAAAAACAAAAAAGTGTGGGTAAATGGGAAAACCCCCCCAAATTTGCCCCGGGGGGTGCATGACAACGGGTCGCAAACATCACAAATCCTCCCCCCAACAGGAAATGAGAAAAAAGGAAATTTCCCCAAAAGTCAGAAAACACAGTCCCTCAACTCATCCCCAAGGGGATCAACGAACCCAAGAAAGTGTGTATTGAAACGTGGGCAGATAGCTTTCCCCAGACCTTCCGTCATGAATACCAATTGGGGCTGGGGCCGGGGAAGAGGATTTTTCAGGAACCGTCCTACCCCCTGGCATGCCCGTTTAAACCCTTTTTGTCAACGACACCCTAGGGGGGTCTATACGAAAGCTTGCTGCGGTCATAAGGGTTTTATCACCTGTATAAAGGACGTTGCCCCGGGTTTCCAATGGCATGGTCCTTTGAGAAAGTCATGTTGAGGGAGACTTTTTCTTGCCTCTTCCTGCCTTCTCCCCCCCCCTTTTTCCCCCTTTCCCCCCCTTTCCGTGTTTAACCCCCTTCTCTTTTCTTAAAAGTGCGGGGCTCTAATTTGCCCCTCCATTAGGGTAAAAGCAGCAGTCTTTGGGCCCTTTTGTCCGGGCCGACCAAATGTCCCTGGGCACTCTGATCAACAGCCTTTTGTTAGGGTAGGTAAGACGTTGCCCCCTGACGTTGATTTGTCCTCATGGGCGTAACAGTGACCCCTTAGAGATACATGTAAAGTATATTTACGTGGGAAGGGCATGAGCACGGGAAATTCCCCCCCCCCCTCTCTCTCTCTCTCTCTCTCTCTCCCCTTCTCTCTCTCACACACACACACACCAACACACACAAAAACTCACAACACACACACACACACACCACACAACACACCACACACACACACACCACACACACCGCTTTACGCTATGCACGCGGACACATACACACACGCAAAAACAAAGGGAAAACAGGCACAAAACATACAGACACAAACGTGTGTATCACCCCGTTCGGGCAGAGAGGGCGAGGTGAGAAATAGGAAAAAAGGGAGGGGGGGGGGGGGGGAGGGGGGGGGGGGGGGGGGGAGGGGGGGGGGGGCCAAACAAATTGGGCCCCCCCCGAGACAAAAGATGTATTTTGTGTGGTGCGTGTTTGTGGTGTGTGTGGGGTGTGTGTGTGTGTGTGTGTGTGTGTGTGCGTATGCGTGCGTGGGGTGTGTTGTGCTTGCGTTGTGCGTGTGTTCGGGCATGCGTTTCGCCGCGCGCCCCTGTGGGTATGGTTTTAAAGTGTGTGGTTTTTGTGAGGGAGAGGAAGGAGAGAGAAAAGGGGGGTGAAGAGAGAGGGGGTTAGAACAGACACGACAGAAACGCGCAGAACTGCCAAAAAAATATAGACAAAAAATCGCGAAAAGCAGGGAAAAAAAGAAAGATGAATTGGGGTAGCCGTGGGGACCATTTCTATGGTTTGACCCTTTCCCAAAGGGGGTTAATTTCCTCGCCCGTCCAAGACAATAAAGTTAGAAAGGGGGTGTAGGGAAGCGAGCGGGCCGGGGCGGTGCCCGGGTCCCATAAAAGGGCAGGACCGGCCCTCACAGGCCCTTTTGGGTGTGTCCCTTTTTAAATCCACCCTTGGGCGGGAAAAACCCCCCAACACCCGGGCCCGGGAACCTGAATTTTACTGCGGGTTTGGGTGCTGTGCCCTTTTCTGGTCCCCCGCCACCCCCGCTAAGTGTGGTTTGTGGGGACAGAAGACTGACGCTATGCTCAAAAGGCTTTTCCCTTCTAGGATTATACGATTTACCTTTTAACCCGTCCAGGACTTAAACAGGGGGGTCATCAAGTCGAGCGTTCCTTATCAGGGTTTTTTAATTTTTTATTTTTTTTATGTAAGTATGGGAAAGTTTTTTACGCAAATAGATAATAGACGGGAACAGGGAAAAACAGAAAACAGATGGATGAATTTGGGTGGATAGGGAGAGGGAGGGGAGATGGTATCAATGTTTCCCAAAAAATTAACCCAATGGGGCCTGGGGGGAGGGGGAGGGAGGGGGGGGGGAGGGGAAGGGGGAGGGGGAAAAGGAAAAAGGGGAGAGAGAGAGAGAGAGAGAGAGAGATGGGGAGGGGGGAGGGGTGCTTTTTATGTCAGATACAGACCAGAGACTGAGAGAAAAAAGAGAGAGAGTGGTTTGTATAACCGTTACAGGGGCCCGGGGAGAGACAGATGGTTTTCGTCAGATACAGGCTGGAAATTTTCGGGCATCTTTACCCGTGGGGAAAGGGAAAACCATCCCGTCCTTTTCCCCCTTTCTGTCTCTGTCTCTCTGTCTGTCTGTTGTCTGTCTGTCTCTGTCCTTCTCGTTCTCCCTTTTCTCTGTCTCTCTGTCTCCGTCCTCTTTTCTCTCCCCTCTCTCTCTCTCTTTTCATTCATTTTTCCCAAAAAGACCGAGATAGATTTGCTTGCGCCTGTGTTAAACCGTTCCTTTGGTCCCAAACTTATCTGGTCAACCATCAAGATATCATTTTCTTCGGGGGTTTTTAAGTGACCATTTTCAGTTTTCCCCAAGGGGAACTAACCCTTTCATGGTTTTTCTGAACGTCAACCAACAGTCCCGGGTATTGTTTACATTTTGACCCCCGCTTGATTTTTTTCAAGGGCCCCAGATTTTTTAAACTCAAGATTTCCCTTTAAAAAATTTAAATTTTTTACTGTATTCATCTCTTCGTTTTTTTTTCTTATTACTTCAAGTTTTTTTTTTCCCATTTTTCGGTTTTCTGCCCTTAGCTGGCGGCAATTGGGGGCAGTTGATTTTTTTGGTTTTTTTTCCCCCTTTGGGGGTGAGGGAATTTCCACAGAACTGTGGTGCGCTTTTGCCCTTTTAAATTTAAAAAAGGACGGGGTTTTGGGAAAACGTTTGCCCCCTGATCTCATGAAGCGGGTCTCCAAAGCACTGAAGGCACTCGAAAGGGGGGATTTTAAAAAAATTCCAGTTTTTAAGAAGAAGTACGGGTGAACCCTTTCGGCTTTGAATTTCCCGAATTTCTCAAAATTTTCTCGCAACTAAACGGTTTGAGGCCCCATCGTTTAAATTTAGCCCTTTCCTTTGAGGCGTCCCACAATCAAGTGCTGTCTGGAATTCCCAAAGAGATAAATAAGGGGAAAAACAAAAACAATAGAAAGGGGTCCCCTGATTCCTTGTTTCAAACCTTGGGGCCCCTTTAGGACCAAAAAAAAACCGTTTGCAGGGGGCGGACTTTTCTGAGACCCGCTGCTGTGCAATTCTCCATAAAAACCCCACACACACACACACACACACCAAACCACCACCCACACCACACACACACACACCCCCACACAGTGAGGAGGAGAGAGAGGGGACATGGCCCCTTCAGAGATAGTTAGTCTACAAATCGTTGAAATACCGTACTAATTTTAACCTGCATAATGGAAAACTAGTTTCCACACAACACACACACACAACACACCACACACACACACACACGCTAATGTATGGGTGTGTGTTTTGTTGTTGGGGTGGAGTGTGTGTGTAGGTGGTGTGTTTTTGTTTTTGAAGATTCGTTGTGATATAGAGAAAAAAATTGTAAAGCCCCCAAAAACCCCAAATTTTTTTCCATCTCCTTCAAAATAAATTCCAAAGGTCAAAGGGCCATCCGGGGTTAAACATTATTCAACAGATAGAGCTGGATCTCGGGGAGAAAGGGGCGTGGGACAGAAAATCTCCTAAAGTGTTTTCTTCTCCCAATTTTATGCCCCTTTAAATTTTCCTTCCCGTGCACCCACACACCCCACCCCACACACACACACACACACACACACACACACACCCCGCATGCACCACACACCACCACCGCACGCACGCACGCGAAAACAACAAAAAAAGCAGCACGACGGCCCCCGCACGGCGGCACGCACGCAACGCACGCACGCCCCGCGCGCGCACGCACGCACGCACGCCGCCCACACACACACACACACACACACACACACACACACACACACCCCACACACAACAACACACACACATGTGGTGCCGGGGAAATCTTAAATGGAAAAAGTGTTTTCGGGGAAGCAAATGCAGGCAAAAAAAATTCTTCATTCAATTTCCACCAAAAATTACTTTGAAAAAAAAAAAGCATTAAAAAAAGCAAAAAGGGGAAAAAAAAGGGGGGAACGGTAGGGGACAAATGGGGGAGGACACATGTATCCCCTTTTTTCACTAAAACATGCCCAGAACCCACGGAATTCTGTTTTATGAAATGAACGTCCCCTTGTCTAGAGTCGTTTTTTCGTCCCTTGGGGGAGTGTCCCAACCCGGGATCTCTCTCTCTCTCCTCTCTCCCCTCTCTCTCTCTCTCTCCTATTTATTATAATTTTATATTTTATAATTAATAATATATATATGTGTGTTGGGGTTTTGGGGTTTTGTGTGGGTGTTTTGGTGTTTGTTTTATATACACCCAGTACCTTCATTAAACCCTTTCCCCTCTATAATCAATACACAACCCAACCCCCGCAAAAGTAAAACTTACCCCCGACACCCTTAAGGGCCCTTTTCAAAAAAAATAAAAACCAGGCCCGCTGAGATCGTCTGCCAATTTGATCGCTCGGGTTCTCTCTCTCTCTCTCTCTCTCTCCCTTTTCCCCTCTCTCTCTCTCACACACACACCCCAAAAACCACACACACAACAAAACACACACCACCAAACACATTTCCCGCACGCGCACACAAAACCCCCACACCCCAAAACACAAACACACACACCACACACACACACACCCCAAAACCATCCCCGATATAGTCGTCAAAAAAAAAAACGTTGAAATACCTACTAACTTTTTAAAACTGCGTAATGGACAGGGTAGTGTCCATTCTAGTATATAGAAAACCATTTCTTCATTTTTAAAAGCCCCCTTTCCTTGCGAAAAAAGCCCCCGACCATTGTTTCTGACGACAAAGGGGATAGCCCACAGTTTCGAAATGCAACAGGGGAAAAAAAATAAAAAAACCCAAAAAAGCGTAACCATTTTTGAACAGAGACGGGTGATTAGGGGCGAAAAACGAAGAACACCAGACAATTTAAAGGAAAATTTTTTCAAAAATGCTAAAGGGCGATGAGTGGAAGGGAAAAAAGGATATTTCTAGAATTTGAGTGTTTTTAAGGGGGAAATACCTTTACACTGAAAGAGCATGAACCCTTAAAATAGTTGCAAAGACCCAAAAAAAAGGTTTCCCTGCGTTTTGGGTTTTCAAATGAACCAAGGGAAAAAAAAACCGTACGTCAATTTAGCAAAAATGGCAAATTTTTGTTTGGGGCTGAATTAAAGGGAAACATCATACCCGTATTGTGTTTTGGTTGTACCCTGAAGTGTGGTCGGTTGTTTTTTTTTCCAAATAGGGTTTTAAATTGGTTTTCCGCCCTTGCTTTTTGTAAAGGGTTTTATTTTTTTTTTAAAAAAAAAGAAAAAAAAGAAAGAAAAAAAAATAAATGAAAAAAAAGAAGTTCTGTTTTTCTTTCCCTTTCTTTACCCCACCAAAAAGTGCTAAAAATTTGGGGCATTTCGAAATTTTATTACGGTAATTTACATAAAGTTCAAAAATTTTTTCCATTTGCCCTTTTCCGAGTCTTTTGCGAGGGGGAAGAAGCTTTCCCTTCTGAGAAAAGTCGCGTGAACTACGGATTTCTACGCAGTTAAAGGGTCGTAACAAAGTCAAACAGATATTAAAAAAGTGTTAAGATTTTCCCCCTATTTGCCATGACAGCTATCACTGTGGGGTTGTTTAAATTTTTTTGCCCCTTGCCAGGGGACATAAAGGGAAAACGTGGTTCACACCCAAACCCTAACCACCCTCTTCTGGGGGCCCTAAAAGCTGGACAAAATAAGAAGGTCAAATAATGTTGAAAGGTCAAAATAAAACCCAAAAAAAGGTTTTGAGGACTTTTACGAAAGTAACTAAAGCACTTTCATTTTGACTACCTGTCTATCAGGTAAAAGAACAAAAGTTGATGCCCTTGGGCCCTTTTTACGCCCGGCTGTACGAGATTTTTAAATTTCCCCCCGGTTCCAAGGCTGGGAAAACTTCATCTCTTATAAGCCGTTTCATGTGTTTGGGTTTAAAAATAAAACGGTTTTTTTAAAACCCTGTGGGGGATTCTCTTCTTTCCCACCATCTTGCAATACATGTCGGTCTACTGTAGTATAGTGCAGAAATGGAACTTTTCCTGGGGAATTTTTGGGGGCGTGGCTTTCTTTTAACACGGGCTTTTTAAACAACATTAACACAAATTCCCAACGGGGTGGAACATTTGAAACAAAGCCCTTCAGGGAGTCGCTTTAAAAATTGTTTTTACCTAAGGGCCCTTTTTTTAAACCCTTTTGCGCTCGGTAAGATGTTTTACACTGAGAGTCTCATCAAAACGGGAATAACGAAGGAGTTCATTAAGCCCTTTTAAAAGGGCAGGGGTAGTAAAAAAACGGTTGCCCCTTTTGTTCCCTAACAAGAGGCAGGCGAGGCTTCCCAAGGGCGCGGGGCATGGAAAAAAGTTTTTATTGCCCCCCAAATTTCTCGAAAGGGACCATGCTAATTCGTGAAAATGTTTTCCTGGTTTTTTTTTTTCTTGGGTTTTTTTTTCTGCTGTAATTTTCTCTACTGGGGTTTGATGTGGGGTGCAAAAAAAAGAATAAACCCTATTGAGAATGACTTTTCGTAGAAAGTTAAAGCCTTCCACCCCCGACCGTAAAATCCCCGTTTAAAAGAGTGAACAGTTGTCTATGGGGTTCCTGAAACGGGGGTTCCCCCCATTTGGCATTAGTTTTTTCTTTTTCCCCAAACCCCAAGTCCCACGAAATGGATCTGAATGTCCCAAAAGAGGGTCTACCCCGTAAGGGGCAAACTGATTACAGACCAGGATCTTTGTCCCGTGCGGGAGGGCCCTTTAGGGTGAAAGTCCGGGGCTAACAAAGCTAATGGCGTCCCTTTTTTGGGGCTTGGGGGTCCCCTTTCCCCTCCGGACGAAAAGGCGGGGAAAAGGCCCATAGAAACAGGGCACTGCTTTTTTAAACGCAAACGTTGTTGAACGTTTATATTTCTGTTCCCCAGCCACAGTGACAAATAGTGGGTCAAACAATTTTTTTTCCTTTTTTCAGACTGAAAAAAGGGGGGGGGGGGGGGGGGGGGGGGGG
>JAMYXO010005094.1:0-16134 GCA_033310375.1 Conus canariensis | reverse complement strand
ATGCACTGTCGGTCACTGACTGAACCCACGTGACACCGTGTGTCCACCGTCCACTGTGCATACGCCACCAGTACCACACGTCACAGGCCTCACTGTCTCTGGTAGGCCGCACCCACACGATCACAGTGCACTTGCACCCCCTCAAGTCCAGGTGCATCACAGCATACCCTATGCCACAACACTGCGCACCCTCGTGCTTCCCACACACAGTCACCTGGGCTTACTCTGCCTTAATCCCCACAGGATATCCTGAGCACACAGCGTGCACAGTCACGGGCCGGGTACCACTCTACCTACTCACTGGGGTTATACCACATGTAAGGGACACAAAGGACACCTGGTACCCTCCGGTACCTCACCTACACTGTACGGTGTAATCACTCACACTTACCACAACCACTAAATGTTTATTGACCATTCATACCTCACTCACACGGTAGCGCCAACCCATTCACACCAACACAAGTGCCCTGCCCAATGCCAATGGAAACCTGCCTGAAGTGAACAGGGACACTACGTACCACCTCCCAGGGTACTGGTACGCTCCCACCAACCACCCACTTACATTTCACAAAAACGTACACACCGGACACAACACCCCCCTACCTCCCTCCTAGCTACCTATCACCAACCCAGAACCGCTTATATACCCCGCATCTCCACCAAAATGTCACGGTCGCTAAGCCGGACGGCCCTACCACCCTTACCCACGCCTATCACACACTAGGTCAGACAAACAGCACACTAACACAGTTTTACAATCACGCACGCTTCTTTATTTCACTCACACTCCATGGCGCCACCACTCACGCACATCCACAACTGCACACAAGTATCCCAATTCCCGCTGACTCACCCTACTCTACTATAATGACCTGGAAGACCCTAACCTAACCTAAAACACCAGTTACAGTATATCACTGTGACTGGGGACACAGCGATAGCCCGCACACGTGGTGACTAACTACTAGGGACAAGGATTTACCAAAGGGACTCTAATCTCTTAACGACTGCTACCACCCACACCTCTCCCCAGGACTCACCCTTCTCTTTTAACCCGGGACCACTACCAAATGGTCGCTGCGTCCCTAAGGGAGGCAACGACAAGTACCCTACACTGTGCCGGCCACTACGTCCTAAAAGGAGGCAGTAGCTAACACCCTAACCCTACTGCCTAACGCTACACCCCTTCTACCACAAACATGGGACAACCCATCCCGGCCCGGAAAGCTCCAGTCCTCGGCGCTGTACGTGGCCCCTCACAGGCTGACAACTCCCCGGAAGACTCTGCACCCGGCGCTGACCGTGGCTCCTCCGCGGGCCGACACCCTCCCCGAAGACTCTGCACCCCGGCGCTGACCGTGGCTTCCCGCAGTCTGACTCCTCCCCGCGATGGGCCACGACACCCAACGCACACACACCAGACGCCCTCTCGACGGGGTCCGGGGCTCGTAGGACGCCTCCACCTCTGAAGGCCCCGCCGGACACCAAGGGTGGAAAAAGGCCTGGTGCAGTGCCCTCTCACAGGACGCCTAAACAGGGACGAGGAACCAGTGCCGGAGAACTCCCGGAAGAGCACCGGTAGCTGGAGGAGAGCTGCCCACAGAAGGCAGACGGCCTGGGTGGTCTCCCTCTCCCGGGGAAACAGGCACTGGAAAGCACCGCTCACCTGCCGGCACGCGGCAGTAGACTGCGGTGGTCTGGCCCAGCCTCAGGACGGAACAGGATACCTGCTGACACAACTGTAGGCCCCTACTGTAATGTTGCTACTACCCGAGTCATCAAGGCACATAGGCTACTTGGTAAAGCTTTAACTCTCCATCTCCCTTGCCTACTTCCCACTCGGGCATGAGAGTGACCCCTTGAATTTCGAACACATCCCCCAACCCATTACTCACTTTGGGGTTATCAGACCCATTTCCTGCCAACCCTTACAACAGCGGTAAAACAATACTCTCCCTGAGCCAATCCACGCTATTACATATGAAATTATGAATCACACCCAATTCTCGGAGAAATAAACCAATCTAAGCGATCCACCACGGACTCCATGGGCCCCCTTAGGACATACTAAATAATCTAGGAAATGGCCAATTTCACAAGGAAATGTCTCCACACAATAACCAGTAGTAATACACATCTCTCAGAGGAAAAAACAAAACAAAACAAAAAAAACATCAATTTTTAGCGGTTCACAGTTCCAGCATGTTCACACAAGAGAATCGGCTCGCAGCCACAATCCTCACATTATTACCCCTCTTTGCACTGTCAATTATAATCATATATCAAAAACATGATTTGTTCGCCAAAATTTCCATCCAGCACCTCACTCTCATGTCATCTCTTGTCAGATAACCCAGTGGTTAATCGTTGTTATGCCAACACAACCACACTTCATATAATATTACATGCTGCACATCATCCGTTTTTATCCTATCGACTGCTAAGCTACTCGCCTTAAACTTTACCTTCCCTTCTTTCCGACTACTAAATTTCATAATGGGACTGTCTCCCCATAACCTAAGACATCTTTCTCTAACCCCGTTCTGTCACAAACACATACATCCCTGCATGTGTGACGACTGTCACTTGTATTACAAAAACTTCTACCCTATGGACTCACTATCCTGTACCAAATGCGAACGTCACAGATACAGTCCGCACGCGCACGACACCCGCGTCGAGAACCCTGACTCGTAACGAAAGTGAAAAGACACCAATATAAGTTGAATGGTTACGACCGTACCCCAGTGTAAACCACTCGACCACAAATTGGCCTTAGCCCTACTACACAGTTAACCGATTCCAATGCTGTGCAGGTCAACTACGAAATCGTAAATCAATTTCAACGAACTATTACTATTTATGACTGAAATTGAGCACAATCCCTTTATGATTCACGCAGACACATCCGCACCTGACTCATATTATGATCCTCAACAAAAAGCAACCTCGTATTACCTTCTCATTGAACACACGGAAATTAACCTAGACAAACCACAAACAATATCTACATCACCGCCCATCAACGGTTATTATATCGAACCCACATTGTCTAGCCAAACTGTCACATGACAATCGAACTCAGGAACCACTATGTACACTACTTACAGAATATACCGAAAAGAGGTAACAACACAAACCGGCTGACAACAAATTCCAATCACGGAACCAAGACAACATCATACCAGACAACCAGTATACGCAACGAACACCATACAACTAATCCCAACCTGAGACAACTACAGTACAACTCGCCATAATACAAGACAACACAACGAACTACAGCACAACGAACCTAACAGATCACCAACCTGGACATACAGACGATCAACCACACCAGTTCTGCAACTGGCTGACAGTGGCTGCAACAAGGACGACACCGACTCAGCACAGGCCAAGGGCACCCAAACCCGACGAGGACCTGGCACTAACTATGACTCGAAGTCACTCTTCAAAAACTAACGGCGCTGCCGCCGCACCTACAAGGAGTACGTCCACTCCGACGAACACCAGGGACCGAAGTGAAGCTACCCCAACGCATTCCGCCCTGGTCGGAATCAAGCGAACTCCACTCACCACACAAAACAACGATTGGTCAGAGCAGTGTATCCCTCCGCAGAGCTGACACGCCTGACCAACGGACTAGTTGTTGCTCGTGCAACAACACGACAATTTACCACAACAACTCACAGACTTGACAACACAACAACAGCCGATATCCTGCCCTGCCTTCTCTGGTGTAGAACCACATTAACAAAAGGGTAACAATCGGGAACGAAACCAACTTCCTCCTACCACTCCCTCAATAAATGAAGACTGGAAGGCAAAAATACTGTATGTCCTACTTCACCTGCCCCCCTACCTAGCCTAACCTTACTACCTAGCCCCGAGGAACTTAGCCTAACCCCAACTAACTAAACCCCAGTCTTACCCCGCGCGCGCGCGCACACACACACACCCACACACACACCACACCCACACCACACACACACACACACACAAGCACACATACATGCACGCTCGCACGCTCTCTATCTTGAACCACCACTACTCTTAAACACGGGGACGTGCTGATTTAGTACCGCCGATCGGTGACACTCTTTAATCGGCTTCCTGCAAGCCTCATCTAGTCCTCTTAGCGTACTCGTGGGAGCCGCTTCCGTGTTTGCAATAGGGGCGATCACGGCTGTTCCTTTCCTGCCAGACTAGACCATTTAGTACAACTCACGTGACCCGCTGACCCTGACCGAGTTCAGGGATGCCAGCGGTGCCACGCTTAGTCAGATCGGCACTCTTTCTTCTGTGAGACGTGTTGCAGAGAGCTGTGCTTGTGACCAATTTTGTTTGTTTTCCAACCTTCGGATACAACTAAATGCAATATCTTTTGGTTAATTTAGGGTTGCCTGTGGATTATGTGAAGTCAACTTGTGTCTGTGTGTGTGTTTTATAACGCATTCAGATTGTTTAAAGTGTAGTTTTGTGTGTATAGTTTGACGTAAGTGACTCCTCAGTTTTTCCTACAATGGCGTCTCAGCAATCAGTGGAGCGTGAGTACCACGATTATAGTGCGCACTGTGCCAGACTGAATTCTGTGTGTCGAGTTTGTGGAGAACGCGTGTTAAGAAAGGAGAAAGATAGACAGTTTTGTGTGAAATTATGTAAAAACTATGCCACAGAACTCTCACGTTGTTACAATTTAGACATTTTGAATGATGAAGAGGGCAAGCAGTCTACAGCTATTTGTATGAAATGTTACAAAAAACTCATGGGGCTGAAACGCGCTAGCAACCTGTCCGACTTCAAAACTACGATCGATCGTGTTGCACTTGATATTCAGAAAATGTCAGAAATCTGGACAACTTTCGATCCAGAGCTGTCAGTCAGTCAGTGCAAAGCATGCAGTCACTTTGAATCAAAAACTAAAGCCGGTCGTCCCACAAAACCGAGAGTAGGGGCCGTGAAGAGATCCGCACAACAAACTTTTGATCCCGCCGCCTTGCTAGTTGACGAAAATGTGTCAACGTCATTTTGTCAATCTACGTCAACCCCAGTTAAAAAACCCAAAACACTCTGCACACAAACATCACCAATCACACCGAAAACGCCGCAAGTCAGTGATGTAGCTCTATCGCCTTTCCGACATCGGAAAAATAAAGTGATCTATTTAGACTCGGATGATGAGGATATTGATAAACCACTCACTGATGAAGAAGAAAAATTACTGACACGTTTGGTACGCAGGAAGCTGGAAGCTGCGACAGTCAAGTGACCATTTAACAGTTAGGTGCAAGACAAGGGGTCAGCCAATTGTGTTGAAAAGGATCAGACAGCCCCGTAAATCTTCTGCTTTGGCATCATCTCCTCTGAGAAAGAAAAGATCTCATATGATACAGAAGATCAGAATGAATATTTCAGGAAGCAGTAGAGAGGATGTGATCAAACAACATGGATCAGAAATCAGAAGAACTGCTCGCACCCACAGACAAAAGATTCTTGATGCTGCTGGATGTGGCCCTGTGAGAGTGACCAAAAAGCAAGGGTCTGCACTTAGAACTAGTCTGGGGTTAAGCTGGACAAAGTACAGACAGCAAAAGAGATTTCTCAGAAGTATAGGATTAAAATTTGACTGTGAAAAGAAAGAAAGACAACAACAGAAAGAAGCTATGTTTGGAGAAATTGAAATAGTACAGAGAAAACTCATTTCTGTTGATGAGAATGGCAGACAAAAAGAAGAAGATAAAACAATAGGAGAAATCAAAGACATTCCAAAGCTGGTAGAAAACCTTTTGCAGCAGTATGACAGAGAGAACAAGCTGACTTGGCATGACAATACAATCCCACAGGATGAGATCTGGGTAAAGATAGGAGGGGACCATGGGGGTGGTACATTTAAACTGATGCTTCAGATTGCAAATCTTCACAATCCAAACTCCAAACACAACACTTGTGTCTTGGCCATTGTAGACTGCAAGGACAGCCCAGAGAATTTGAAGAGAATCATGGATCCTTACAAAGAACAGCTGGCAGCGCTGAAGTCCATGACATGGAGAAACAAAACAATCAAACTATTTTTGTTTGGGGATTATGATTTTCTACTCAAGCTGCATGGTCTGTCAGGTGCTCAGGGGACACACCCCTGTCTATACTGCACAGCATCAAAAAGCCAAATACACACTCCACCTGACTGTGATGAAGGCAACATCACACAGCGCAGCTTACAGGGCATCAGGAGAGATTACAAAAATACAAAAATTCCAAAAGAAAAATTGCCAACCTGCACAATAATGTCATCCGAAAACCTATCATTGACATTACACTCAGCCATGTGGCACCTCCCTATCTGCACATTCTTCTGGGAGTGGTAAAAAAGCACCATGACCTGCTGGAAGGTGAGTGTCATTCTCTAGATAAAGAAATTGCAGAATCCTTTGCAGCTGAGGACAAACAGGTAGAGACAAAGTCAGCCTTTTCTGACTTTGTTGACAAACTGAAAGAGATTGAATCTTTGGAAGTAGAGAAAAGGCAACTAGAATCAAGAATAGTTTTTAATGATCCTGAAGATGACAGCACACCCCTGAGTGTTTTCCAGCAAGAACAACGAGAACTGATGGAGCAGGTACATGAGAAAGAAGACAAAATAGAAGACAGGAAAGCACAGCTTGATCTTCCATGCTTGTCTGGTCCTGTCACACAGCATTTAGATGTTGCCCTGCATCAGAAAAAAATCCACAAGCAGGCCTATCATGGCAAGTCTTTCATAGGCAACCACTGCAACAGATATTTGAAGCCAGAGACAATTAAACATGTATGTGAAAGTGTTGTCAGCAAAACAGCTGAGCTGACTCAAGACAAGGCTATCCTTCTCAGAGCTAGGAGTATATCTAACAGATTCAAAATGCTGAATACACTATTCTCGCACATCCACACAAAAATCTCACATCAAAAACCCATGACTGCGAGTGACATTGACACACTGGATAGTGATATCAAAGCATACATGTCTTTCTTTAGAAAAGAATTCCCACAGTCTCGCATCATCCCAAAGCAGCATATATTAGAAAACCATTGTGTTCCTTTCATCCGTCAACATCATTTTGGACTGGCACTGCATGGGGAACAAGGAGGTGAGGAAACACATGCAGTTATCAATCTGCTGAAGAGAAGGGTATGGGGTCTAAAAACAGAGCAGGAGAAATTGCGTGTCATGATGTCAGAACACATGGCTATTGTCTCCCCCCTTCTTCAAGGTCTGATGCCACTGGCCCAGCAGAAGCAGTATAAAGTTAATAAACAGTAATAATGCCCCTGTTCACTGTACATGCACTCAGACAGTGTGTGTGTGTGTGTGCACACGCACGCGCCCGTCCCACCGGCTCCCAGTGTTTTTACATGTTTATAAACATTACTATGTTTGTATTTACAAAATATGACATCTATCTATATTACATCTGCTGAAGATTTTGAGGGTGCATATCACCATGTTATTTAATATCTTATTGTCAACTGATCATGAACTGTTGATCTGGAGTGACAGAAGCACACATACACTTCTACATATTAGGCGACACAAGCAGCAAAGGGTGACCTTGTAAAAAGAGACAAGTGCACAAAACTTGTGCCAGATTAATGTGGGATCAGTGGACAATTGTGGCATAGGCAGTATGATGAAGTTGTTCATGGCTTTGGACAACATGAAGGAATCCCAAATGTGAGTATTAGCATGGTGTGTGTGTGTGAGTTGTGTGTGTGTGTGTGTGTGTGTGTGTGTGTCTGTCTGTCTGTCTGTCTGTCTGTGTCTGTGACTCTGTGTGTGTGTGTGTGTGTGTGGAGAGAGAGAGAGAGAGAGTGTGTGTGAGTGTGTGTGTGTGTGTGTGTGTGTGTGTGTGTGTGTGTGTGTGTGTGTGTGCAAATTCTATAAATGTGTTCTGTTTCTTCAACTTGCATATACATTAATCTGTGTGCATGCAAATCCTTTACATTTCTTTTGTTGTGTTTCTGTGCTCTCTCTCTCTCTCTCTCTCTCTCTCTCTCTCTCTCTCTCTCTCTCTCTCTCTTTGTGTGTGTGTGTGTGTGTGTGTTCATGTGTGTGTGTGTGTGTTCATATGTGTGTGTGTGTGTGTGTGTGTGTGTGTGTGTGTGTGTGTGTGTTCATGTGTTTGTGGGTTTTATTGTAAGGTTTGTACCACAATGCATGTTACATGCACATCAGATTTTTGACTGTTGACCACTGTATCAGTGGTAGAAATGAAGCATGCTGCAGGCACATCATGTAAAAAGGCATGCGACAGGCACATCATGTAAAAAGGCATGCTACATGCAAATCATGTAAAAAGGCATGCGACAGGCACATCATGTAAAAAGGCATGCGACAGGCAAATCATGTTTTTGGCTAAGGAATGCCAGAATACAGTTCCTGAGAGAGCAGAACTGAAACAGTGAGTATTGCATGTTTATTTATGTGTGCCTTTGTTCCATTTGGAAACTATTTTGTGTGTGTGTGTGTGTGTGTGTGTGTGTGTGTGTGTGAGAGAGAGAGAGAGAGAGAGAGAGAGAGAGAGAGAGAGAGAGAGAGAGAGAGAGAGAGAGTGTGTGTGTGTGTGTGTCTTTCTTGTGTTATGTTTTCTTTATAGTAAGAGAGTCTGTTTACATTTTAGTTTTCTTTTAAATGAATTAAAGACAAGTAAATGAAAATTTTTGTCCTGAATTACATCTGCCAGCCATCAAACCCCTCTCCTCTCACACAATATCATCCGCCGGACATCTCACCTACCCCCATCCCCCCTCCCCCCCCCCCCCTTCCCCAACACACACACACACCCCTTCCCTTCATTTCCGCGCTTGCCATTCTTGCTCAGCTAGCTGTTTAAGCTAAACCCTGGTGCCTACGTGTGTATCTGACACCGTTGTGTGTGCAGCGAGCACTGGGTTTCTATTTCGAGGGCCAGGGTCACCCAGCGAACTCTGCAGCTGGTTCACTTGTCTTCAACAGTGCGGGATACCGACGCGTGTATGAGCTAGCTGGACATGTGTTATCTATACGGCACATACTGCTGTCTTCGCAGAGCAGGGCACAGGCACTGTGTGTTCCATAGGTCAGCCGGGCTGGCTTGGAAGATGCCACATCACTTAATTTTCTTATGCGCACAGCTTACACACGGTCTCCGATCTTTTGAAAAAGCAGGAATGCGTTCGCGTGTTCACACTCACACACGCACGCACGCGCGCGCACGCATGCACATAAACATGCACGCGCGCGCGCGCGCGCAGCACACACACACACACACACACACACGCACACACATTTTTGCAGCGTATAGTCATACCCAGTATGTACCCAGTTATAGTTGTTGTTATTCTTTTTAACGTCTGTTCACTAAAAGTGATATTAGACGATGGGAAAGGATGGGGGAAAAGGGAAGGGGTGGGAAGAGTGGGAAGGAGTTTACTGCTTATTAAGTTTGATATGAACGTACGTGTGTATGTCAGTACTTGCATGGGTGTGTACAAGAGCTTAAGATGTAATTATTGCATAGGGAAAATGGGTAAAAATGTTACATAATTGCCAATCAATGAGGATCAAAGCAATGGACATACGAAAATCAGTGAGGATCTACCAAATATGAAAAAAAACACAACCCCCCCCCCCCCAAAAAAAAAAACAATAACGCATTAATCCTTTAACATCGAATTAGCAAATAACACACTAAGAAAGCAACAGCCAACACATGCATTTGCATGTCAAAAAAAAATAAAAAAATTTATATTTACATATGTGAAATATATTGTGCGTGTGTGTGTGTGTGTGTGTACGCGCGCGCGTGCGCGCGTATGAGTGCGTGCATGCACGGGCATGTATGCATGTACATGCGTGCGTGCGTTCTTGCATCCCAGTTATTGTGTGTGTGTGTGTGTGTGTGTGTGTGTGTGTGTGTGTGTGTGATGAAAAGGAATCAAAAGACTGTGGTTGATTTTGTACTTTATTACAGAAGAAATACAGGGTTAGAATTGTTCGCAAAAAAAGTTACTTACTGGTTTGATGCAAAACTTGAGACTTTGGTCATGTCATGTGCGTGCGGCTGCCGAAGTTCAGCTGCATGAAACTGGCATTGTCAGTTGCATTACGCATTTTGGAACAAACAAGCTTTAAACGTTTCTGACTGGACTTCTTTGTTGTTGTAGTCTGAGCAGAGGCATGTATCAAACTTGTGTACTAATCAATGAGGGAAAATAATTTTGCCATTAAGCGCTGATGTGAGTTAATTTTGATCAATTTTGTGTGTATTGTCATTGTTGTAATGTTGCCTAACCACTTACGTACACAATGTCATGCTGTTTCTTCGTTTCTACAAGGAAAATAAACCTGGTCGAGTTGGTATTAAAAAGAATTGTCTGCAATTCGCCAATACAGTCGTCTCAGGAGTGTATAAGTATATATTCTTCACGACAAACAACGAATTGTCAAACTGACAACCCCTTTTTTAACGGCAGCTCAGCAAACCGAAAACATGGCAAGCTAGACTGATGTGCGCATAGCAGACAGGCAGCGCTGTGTACAGCGCAGTTAGCTAAGTGGTAGGGAGCGGCCTGCAGAAAACACTGTCTTCCCTGACCTTGGTCCTGTGCAGCAGCGGGAGAAGTGTAATGCTCCTTGCTTCGCTGAAAACTAAAGATCCCGCTCTGAACACTTGAGATAAAACAATAGAAATGATAGAGCTGGTTGTACCAGCTCATTGGCTCTCTGGCAAAAGAATAGAAATGATGAGGAGCTGGTGTTACCAGCTGCATTGTCTCTCTGGCCACTCACTTAAGGCTGAAGATGCAACAAACCCCCATGTGGGTCTGCATCAAAAATAGATATGTGTATGTTAATGACATGGTCCTGATCATCACAAGATGAAGAGGAATGAGAACAAGACTAGAAATGATGTGCTGAGCTGATTATACCAGATGTGTCTCTCTCTCGGGCCACTCACTTAAGGCTGAAGATGCAGCAAAACCCCCATGCCGGGGTCTACATCAAATAGAATGTGTATGTTATACATGTCATGATCATCACAAGATGAAGAGGAATGAGAACAAGACTAGAAATGATGGTGCTGAGCTGATTATACCAGATGTGTCTCTCTCGGGCCACTCACTTAAGGCTGAAGATGCAGCAAACCCACCATCCAGGTCTACATCCAAATATATGCCTGTATGTTTACATATCATGGGGAGCATCATCACAAGATGTAGAAGAAGACGTGAAGAAGAAGAAGAGGAATGACAAAAAAGGCTACAAATGATGATGATGAGCTGGTTATTACCAACTGTGTTGTGTCTCTGGCCACTCACTTAAGGCTGAAGATGCAGCCAGCCCGCCATTCAGGTATACATATGTATATGTATATCATCACAAGAAGAAAGAAGAAGAAGAAGAAGAAAAAGAATAGAAATGGTGATGATGATGATGATAATAGAAATGGTGATGATGATGATGATGATAATAATAATAATAATAATAATAATAATAATAATGATAATAATAAAAGAAGAAGAAGAAAAATACAGCAGTAACAATATCTTAACATTCACCATAAAGATAGTAATAACAATAATGATAATAATAATAGTAGTGATAGCAACAACAGCAACATACAATAACAACAAGAATCATAATCATCATCATAATAATAATAAATAAATAAATAATAAAAATACTGAGAATAGTAATAACTCCAATAGAGAATAACGATAACACCAAGAATATATTGGTCATAATAGCAATCCGAGAGTAAGAAGGACATAACAATAAGGAAAACCTCCTCCAAGGAAAACCCCATTGCAGAACTGATAGAAAGAGAGAAAAAAAAAAAAAAAGAAAGAAAGAAAGAAAGGACGGACGGACCCATCAATCGCGACCCTCTGGGCGACTACAAGTGACTGTCAGTCATACCAGACTTATCGGCAAGGCGCCAGAGCAGGAAAGGCGGGGCACCGCCGCGTTAAGGCTGAAGATTTATATAGCGCAGCCGTCATGAGCTTCCGCAGCGGGTTGGAAGTTGCTTAAGGTGTGGGAACAGGCGGCGAGCTGAATCGCGGCAGGGTCTCGCCCGGCTGCTCGCCCCGGCGCGTCCGCCCGTTCCGTACACGCATTCTGGTTGGCATTTTCGCGAGCGCTCGGCGTGCGAGGTCTGAGTCGGTGCTGGCGGCAAAGGGTGCGCGATCCCGCCACTCCGCCGGCTGCAGCGCTTCCCGCTTGCGCCGAGTCCCAGTTGTGAGTTCGAACGGCTGCCGCGGTTTCTCCGACGGACACGTTGGGTCTCTGCGCGGTCGGCGTCTGACGGTCCGTAGATGGTGGCGTGCCATCGGTGACGACGGTCGGAGAGCGACCTCGCCGGTTCTCTCCAGCCCGGAACGAGGGCCCTAGGTGCGTGGGACAGGAGGCTCCCTCCCCTTCGGCCTCAGAGAGAGTAACGCCTGGTTCATCTCGCGAAGGACGCGCCCGTCCCATCGGGTCGTGGTCCGGCACGTGGTAACGAGCGGGCGAGGCGTACGGGGACAGGCTCCGTTCTTCCCTGCCGCCTCCCCGCTAGACCGGCCTCCCCGGGTTGCTGCTGCACGGCGCGTGAGCTGCTGCTGCGCGCTGTTGTCCCGGGGGCTGGCGTCGGTCGGACCGAAGAAGGATTCTCGCTTGCGATTGGGCCCTGAATCTGTTGTCCGCCGCCACCGCAGTCTCTGGTGAAGACCGACTCCGCGCGCTGTTTGCGCCGGCTCGCTAACGCGGATCGCCCACGGACTCATCATCTGTGAGAGCGGTCCCACCGGCAAGCCTGCATCGGCCGCTGTGCTGGCTCTTCTGTCCGACAAGGGATCAGGAGGAGGAGGACACGCAGAACACGGGTTGCATTCTGGTTGATCCTGCCAGTAGTCATATGCTTGTCTCAAAGATTAAGCCATGCATGTCTAAGTTCACACCCTTGTACGGTGAAACCGCGAATGGCTCATTAAATCAGTCGAGGTTCCTTAGATGATCCAAATCTACTTGGATAACTGTGGTAATTCTAGAGCTAATACATGCCGACCAGCTCCGACCCCCCCGGGGAAAGAGCGCTTTTATTAGTTCAAAACCAGTCGGGTTCTGCCCGTCCTTTGGTGACTCTGGATAACTTTTTGCCGATCGCATGGCCCCGAGCCGGCGACGCATCTTTCAAATGTCTGCCCTATCAAATGACGATGGTACGTGATCTGCCTACCATGTTAGCAACGGGTAGCGGGGAATCAGGGTTCGATTCCGGAGAGGGAGCATGAGAAACGGCTACCACATCCAAGGAAGGCAGCAGGCGCGCAACTTACCCACTCCTGGCACGGGGAGGTAGTGACGAAAAATAACAATACGGAACTCTTTTGAGGCTCCGTAATTGGAATGAGTACACTTTAAACCCTTTAACGAGGATCTATTGGAGGGCAAGTCTGGTGCCAGCAGCCGCGGTAATTCCAGCTCCAATAGCGTATACTAAAGTTGTTGCGATTAAAAAGCTCGTAGTTGGATCTCAGGCATGGGCGCACGGTCCGCCTCGCGGCGGTCACTGTGTGTATTGATTCCCATCCTACGCTTCCCGGTTGTTCAGCCCATGGTGCTCTTCATTGAGCGTTTTGGGTGGCCGGAACGTTTACTTTGAAGAAATTAGAGTGTTCAAAGCAGGCAGGTCGCCTGAATAATGGTGCATGGAATAATGGAATAGGACCTCGGTTCTATTTTGCTGGTTTTCGGAACACGAGGTAATGATTAAGAGGGACAGACGGGGGCATCCGTATTGCGGTGTTAGAGGTGAAATTCTTGGATCATCGCAAGACGAACAACTGCGAAAGCATTTGCCAAGCATGTTTTCATTAGTCAAGAACGAAAGTCAGAGGTTCGAAGACGATCAGATACCGTCGTAGTTCTGACCATAAACGATGCCAACTAGCGATTCGCTGGTGTTGCTTCATCGACTCTGCGGCAGCTTCCGGGAAACCAAAGTTTTCGGGTTCCGGGGGAAGTATGGTTGCAAAGCTGAAACTTAAAGGAATTGACGGAAGGGCACCACCAGGAGTGGAGCCTGCGCTTAATTTGACTCAACACGGGAAAACTCACCCGGTCCGGACACTGTAAGGATTGACAGATTGATAGCTCTTTCTTGATTCGGTGGGTGGTGGTGCATGGCCGTTCTTAGTTGGTGGAGCGATTTGTCTGGTTAATTCCGATAACGAACGAGACTCTAGCCTACTAAATAGTTCGCCGATCCTTCATGCGTCGGCGCTAACTTCTTAGAGGGACAAGTGGCGTTTAGCCACACGAGATTGAGCAATAACAGGTCTGTGATGCCCTTAGATGTCCGGGGCCGCACGCGCGCTACACTGAAGGAATCAGCGTGGCTTTCTCCCTGGCCCGAAAGGGTTGGGAAACCCGTTGAATCTCCTTCGTGATAGGGATTGGGCTTGAAATTGTTCCCCATGAACGAGGAATTCCCAGTAAGCGCGAGTCATAAGCTCGCGTTGATTACGTCCCTGCCCTTTGTACACACCGCGCCTCGCTACTACCGATTGAACGGTTTAGTGAGGGCCTGGGATTGGACTCGGCCCGCCCTTCACCGGGCGGCGCCGCTGTTCCGAGAAGACGCTCGAACTTGATCGTTTAGAGGAAGTAAAAGTCGTAACAAGGTTTCCGTAGGTGAACCTGCGGAAGGATCATTACCGGTTACCAGCTGCTTACTGTGCGCAGTACAGACAGCAGAGAGACGCTCGTGTCACCGTGCTTGGAGATGAGAGAGAGAGAGAGAGAGAGACGGAAGGAAAGAAAGGCCACGGCTCACGCTGAACCGTGGTGAGGGAGGTACCGTCCTGAAGGCGGCCGGCGTTTGCCTCGTGCGGTCGGCCCGCCTCCCCGAAAAGTGTGACTTTGGGGTACCTGGTCTGTCGGGATGCCGGGTCGCCTCTCACGCCCGTCCGGTCCTCTTGGCGGCGCGGGTGGGAGAGAGGCGGCTGTCGGTAGGTTCGGCAGGGGAAGCAGGAGAGGCCTCAGGCGCCCCCGGGAGCTCTCGTTCCCGGACCGGCGTCCTCCTGGCAAAGGTTCAAAGAGCGCCCTGCCCTCGAGTGGGCGCCGCCCCCTGGTTTTTGTTTTTCTCGTTACCTTTTTTCTTCGCATGCTCTTTTTGCAGAAGCAAGCTCTCGAGGGGCGATCGCCGTCGCGGCCGCTCCTGAGCCTCTGTGGGCAGGGCCACGGTGAAAGCCACTCTCGTTGCCAAAGAAAAAAAGCGAACTGGACACAACTTTAGGCGGTGGATCACTCGGCTCGTGCGTCGATGAAGAACGCAGCCAGCTGCGTGAACTAATGTGAATTGCAGGACACATTGAACATCGACACTTTGAACGCATATTGCGGCCAAGGGTCCGTCCTTTGGCCACGCCCGTCTGAGGGTCGGCAAAGTTCTACCCATCGCCGGAGGCTCTTTCCGGCGCCTTGAGCTCTCGAAGCGGTGGCGGCAGCGCGCCCTCTCGGGTGGGCCCGTCCGGCTCCGTGGCTCCAAGATCAGACCCCCCCTGGTCCGTGGCGCGCGCCACGGGCGGCCGACTTCCTATAACGGCCCTCGCCCCCCCCCCCCCGCCCTTCTTCTTCTTCGCGTCCTCACGAGCGAAGGGGGAGGAGAGAGGGAGAGAAGCTGGGGCGGTGGGAGAAGAAAGCGATAGGAGGTGACACTTTGTCCTCTGCGCGGGCGAAGGACATGGCTCGGATCGGATGCCTCATGCCTTCGCGCAACCGCCCAGCACCGCCTGCTTTTTCTTGCTCTCCTGGCGCCGTTGTTTCCTTTTTCCGACCTCAGATCGGACGAGATTACCCGCTGAATTTAAGCATATCACTAAGCGGAGGAAAAGAAACTAACAAGATTCCCCCAGTAACGGCGAGTGAAGTGGGATCAGCCCAGCACCGAATCCCCCAGCATCTCGCTGGCGGGAACTGTGGTGTATGGGACGCCAACTGTCGTTCGCACCGGTGACCGAAGTCCTCCTGATCGGGCCTCTCCCAGAGCGGGTGTCAGGCCTTTACTGTCGCTGGTGCGTCGGCTGCGAGCGTCTCCGGAGTCGGGTTGTTTGGGAATGCAGCCCAAAGCG